>JANJGN010003038.1:0-20000 GCA_026770705.1 Isurus oxyrinchus
AGAGGGAGGGAGACAGAGGGACAGAGGGAGGGAGGGAGGGACAGAGGGAGGGAGGGAGGGAGGGAGTGACCCCGGGAGTGAGGGAGAGTGACCCCGGGAGTGAGAGAGTGACCCCGGGGGTGAGAGAGTGACCCCAGGGGTGATGGAGTTGACCCCGGGGAGTGAGAGTGACCCCGGGAGTGAGAGAGTGACCCCGGGAGTAAGTGATGTGACCCCGGGAGTGAGAGAGTGACCCCGGGAGTGAGAGAGTGACCCCGGGAGTGACCACAGGAGAGAGAGAGTGACCCCGGGGGTGAGAGAGTGACCCCAGGGGTGATGGAGTGACCCCGGGAGTGAGAGAGTGACCCCGGGAGTGAGAGAGTGACCCCGGGAGTGGACCACAGGAGTGAGAGAGTGACCCCGGGGGTGAGAGAGTGACCCAGGGGTGATGGAGTGATCCCAGGGGTGATGGAGTGACCCCAGGAGTGAGAGAGTGACCCCGGGAGTGAGTGAGTGACCCCGGGAGTGAGAGAGTGACCCCGGGAGTGAGAGAGTGTGACCACGGGAGTGAGAGAGTGACCCGGGAGTGAGAGAGTGACCCCGGGAGTGACCCCGGGAGTGAGAGAGAGTGACCCCGGGAGTGAGAGAGTGACCCCGGGAGTGAGAGAGTGACCCCGGGAGTGAGAGAGTGACCCCAGGAGTGAGAGAGTGACCCTGGGAGTGACCCCGGGAGTGAGAGAGTGACCATGGGAGTGAGAGAGAGTGACCCCGGGAGTGAGAGAGAGTGACCATGGGAGTGAGAAAGTGACCCCGGGAGTGAGAGTGACCCCGGGAGTGAGAGAGTGACCCCGGGAGTGAGAGAGAGTGACCCAGGAGTGAGAGAGAGTGACCCCGGGAGTGAGAGAGTGACCCCGGGAGTGACCACAGGAGTGAGAGAGTGATCTCGGGAGTGAGAGAGAGACCCCGGAGTGACCCCGGGAGTGAGGGAGAGTGACCCCGGGAGTGAGAGAGTGACCCCGGGAGTGAGAGAGTGTGACCCCGGGAGTGAGAGAGTGACCCCGGGAGTGAGAGAGAGTGACCCCTGGAGTGAGAGAGTGACCCGGGAGTGAGAGACTGACCCCTGGATTGAGAGAGTGACCATGGGAGTGACCACAGGAGCAAGAAAGTGACCCTGAAGTGACAGAGTGACACCGAAAGTGAGTCAGTGACCCCAGAGTGAGAAAGTGATCCCAGGAGTGAGAGAGAGTGACCATGGGAGTGAGAGAGAGTGACCATGGGACTGACCACAGGAACGAGAGAGTGACCCTGGAGTGACGGAGTGGCTCTGGGAGTGAGTTCAGAGTGACCCCAGTGTGAGAAAGTGAGTCCTAGAGTAATGGAGTGACCCCGGGGGTGAGAGAGTGACCCGGGAGTGAGAGTGTGACCCCGGGGGGTGAGAGAGTGACCATGGGAGTGACCACAGGAACGAGAGAGTGACCCTGGAGTGACGGGAGTGAATCTGGGAGTGAGTCAGAGTGACCCCCAGAGTGAGAAGGTGAGTCCTGGAGTGATGGAGTGACCCTGGAATGAGAGAGTGACCCCGGGTGTGTGGGAGTGACCCTGTGGGATTTGGCTGTTACCTGTACCCTGGCCTCTGCCTGGAGAGGCTGCTGTTCCTTGATGGATGTGATGTCTGAATTCAGTCTGAGTGCCCTCCAACCGCTTGCCTCAATGTCCAAATGTAGACGATCGTTCTGCTTACGCAAAGACCGTTCAGCTCTGTGAATAAAGACTGGAGAATAACGGCCATTTCTGTCCTCAGTCAGTCCGGGTGACAACTGGTCACTCTGTCCTCGCTCAGTCTGGGTGATAACTGGTCTCTCTGTCCTCGCTCAGTCTGAGTGACAACTGGTCACTCTGTCCTCACTCAGTCTGGGTGATAACTGGTTTCTCTGTCCTCACTCAGTCTGGGTGATAACTGGTCTCTCTGTCCTCAGTCAGTCTGGGTGATAACTGGTCTCTCTGTCCTCAGTCAGTCTGGGTGATAACTGGTCTCTCTGTCCTCACTCAGTCTGGGTGACAACTGGTGTTTCTCTGTCCTCACTCAGTCTGGGTGATAACTAGTCTCTCTGTCCTCAGTCAGTCTGCGTGATAACTGGTCTCTCTGTCCTCAGTCAGTCTGGCGATGACTGGTCTCTCTGTCCTTGGTCAGTCTGGGTGATAACTGGTCTCTCTGTCCTCAGTCAGTCTGGGTGATAACTGGTCTCTCTGTCCTCGCTCAGTCTGGGTGATAACTGGTCTCTCTGTCCTCAGTCAGTCTGGTGATAACTGGTCTCTCTGTCCTTGGTCAGTCTGGGTGATAACTGGTCTGTCTGTCCTCGCTCAGTCTGGGTGATAACTAGTCTCTCTGTCCTCAGTCAGTCTGGGTGATAACTGGTCTCTCTGTCCTCGCTCAGTCTGGGTGATAACTGGTCTCTCTGTCCTCAGTCAGTCTGGTGATAACTGGTCTCTCTGTCCTTGGTCAGTCTGGGTGATAACTGGTCTCTCTGTCCTCGCTCAGTCTGGGTGATAACTGGTCTCTCTGTCCTCGCTCAGTCTGGGTGATAACTGGTCTCTCTGTCCTCGCTCAGTCTGGGTGATAACTAGTCTCTCTGTCCTCGCTCAGTCTGGGTGACAGCTGGTCACTCTGTCCTCAGTCAGTCTGGGTGATAACTGGTCTCTCTGTCCTCACTCAGTCTGGGTGACAACTGGTCTCTCTGTCCTCAGTCAGTCTGGGTGATAACTGGTCTCTCTGTCCTCGCTCAGTCTGGGTGATAACTGGTCTCTCTGTCCTCGCTCAGTCTGGGTGACAACTGGGTCACTCTGTCTTCGCTCAGTCTGGGTGATAACTGCTCTCTCTGTCCACAGTCAGTCTGGGTGATAACTGGTCTCTCTGTCCTCAGTCAGTCTGGGTGATAACTGGTCTCTCTGTCCTCAGTCAGTCTGGTGATAACTGCTCTCTCTGTCCTCAGTCAGTCTGGGTGATAACTAGTCTCTCTGTCCTCGCTCAGTCTGGGTGATAACTGGTCTCTCTGTCCTCGCTCAGCGTGGGTGATAACTGGTCTCTCTGTCCTCAGTCAGTCTGGTGATAACTGGTCTCTCTGTCCTCGGTCAGTCTGGGTGATAACTGGTCTCTCTGTCCTCAGTCAGTCTGGTGATAACTGGTCACTCTGTCCTCAGTCAGTCTGGGTGATAACTGGTCTCTCTGTCCTCGCTCAGCGTGGGTGATAACTGGTCTCTCTGTCCTCGCTCAGTCTGGGTGATAACTGGTCTCTCTGTCCTCGCTCAGTCTGGGTGACAACTGGTCACTCTGTCCTCGGTCAGTCTGGGTGATAACTGGTCTCTCTGTCCTCAGTCAGTCTGGTGATAACTGGTCACTCTGTCCTCAGTCAGTCTGGGTGATAACTGGTCTCTCTGTCCTCGCTCAGCGTGGGTGATAACTGGTCTCTCTGTCCTCGCTCAGTCTGGGTGATAACTGGTCTCTCTGTCCTCGCTCAGTCTGGGTGACAACTGGTCACTCTGTCCTCGCTCAGTCTGGGTGATAACTGGTCTCTCTGTCCACAGTCAGTCTGGGTGATAACTGGTCTCTCTGTCCTCGTTCAGTCTGGGTGATAACTGGTCTCTCTGTCCTCAGTCAGTCTGGGTGATAACTGGTCTCTCTGTCCTCGCTCAGTCTGGGTGACAACTGGTCTCTCTGTCCTCGCTCAGTCTGGGTGATAACTGGTCTCTCTGTCCTCGTTCAGTCTGGGTGATAACTGGTCTCTCTGTCCTCGGTCAGTCTGGGTGATAACTGGTCTCTCTGTCCTCAGTCAGTCTGGGTGATAACTGGTCTCTCTGTCCTCAGTCAGTCTGGGTGATAACTGGTCTCTCTGTCCTCGGTCAGTCTGGGTGATAACTGGTCTCTCTGTCCTCAGTCAGTCTGGTGATAACTGGTCACTCTGTCCTCAGTCAGTCTGGGTGATAACTGGTCTCTCTGTCCTCGCTCAGCGTGGGTGATAACTGGTCTCTCTGTCCTCGCTCAGTCTGGGTGATAACTGGTCTCTCTGTCCTCGCTCAGTCTGGGTGACAACTGGTCACTCTGTCCTCGGTCAGTCTGGGTGATAACTGGTCTCTCTGTCCTCAATCAGTCTGGTGATAACTGGTCACTCTGTCCTCAGTCAGTCTGGGTGATAACTGGTCTCTCTGTCCTCGCTCAGCGTGGGTGATAACTGGTCTCTCTGTCCTCGCTCAGTCTGGGTGATAACTGGTGTCTCTGTCCTCGCTCAGTCTGGGTGACAACTGGTCACTCTGTCCTCGCTCAGTCTGGGTGATAACTGGTCTCTCTGTCCACAGTCAGTCTGGGTGATAACTGGTCTCTCTGTCCTCGTTCAGTCTGGGTGATAACTGGTCTCTCTGTCCTCACTCAGTCTGGGTGATAACTGGTCTCTCTGTCCTCGCTCAGTCTGGGTGACAACTGGTCTCTCTGTCCTCGCTCAGTCTGGGTGATAACTGGTCTCTCTGTCCTCGTTCAGTCTGGGTGATAACTGGTCTCTCTGTCCTCGGTCAGTCTGGGTGATAACTGGTCTCTCTGTCCTCAGTCAGTCTGGGTGATAACTGGTCTCTCTGTCCTCAGTCAGTCTGGGTGATAACTGGTCTCTCTGTCCTCACTCAGTCTGGGTGATAACTGGTCTCTCTGTCCTCAGTCAGTCTGGGTGATAACTGGTCTCTCTGTCCTCGCTCAGTCTGGGTGACAACTGGTCACTTTGTCCTCGCTCAGTCTGGGTGATAACTGGTCTCTCTGTCCACAGTCAGTCTGGGTGATAACTGGTCTCTCTGTCCTCGCTCAGTCTGGGTGATAACTGGTCTCTCTGTCCTCAGTCAGTCTGGTGATAACTGGTCTCTCTGTCCTTGGTCAGTCTGGGTGATAACTGGTCTGTCTGTCCTCACTCAGTCTGGGTGATAACTGGTCTCTCTGTCCTCAGTCAGTCTGGGTGATAACTGGTCTCTCTGTCCTCGCTCAGTCTGGGTGATAACTGGTCTCTCTGTCCTCAGTCAGTCTGGTGATAACTGGTCTCTCTGTCCTTGGTCAGTCTGGGTGATAACTGGTCTCTCTGTCCTCGCTCAGTCTGGGTGACAACTGGTCACTCTGTCCTTAGTCAGTCTGGGTGATAACTGGTCTCTCTGTCCTCACTCAGTCTGGGTGACAACTGGTCTCTCTGTCCTCGCTCAGTCTGGGTGATAACTGGTCTCTCTGTCCTCGCTCAGTCTGGGTGATAACTGGTCTCTCTGTCCTCGCTCAGTCTGGGTGATAACTAGTCTCTCTGTCCTCAGTCAGTCTGGGTGATAACTGGTCTCTCTGTCCTCAGTCAGTCTGGGTGATAACTGGTCTCTCTGTCCTCGCTCAGTCTGGGTGACAACTGGTCTCTCTGTCCTCACTCAGTCTGGGTGATAACTGGTCTCTCTGTCCTCGCTCAGTCTGGGTGACAACTGGTCACTCTGTCCTTAGTCAGTCTGGGTGATAACTGGTCTCTCTGTCCTCACTCAGTCTGGGTGACAACTGGTCTCTCTCTCCTCGCTCAGTCTGGGTGATAACTGGTCTCTCTGTCCTCGCTCAGTCTGGGTGATAACTGGTCTCTCTGTCCTCGCTCAGTCTGGGTGATAACTGGTCTCTCTGTCCTCGCTCAGTCTGGGTGATAACTAGTCTCTCTGTCCTCAGTCAGTCTGGGTGATAACTGGTCTCTCTGTCCTCAGTCAGTCTGGGTGATAACTGGTCTCTCTGTCCTCAGTCAGTCTCTGTGATAACTAGTCTCTCTGTCCTCAGTCAGTCTGGGTGATAACTGGTCTCTCTGTCCTCAGTCAGTCTGGGTGATAACTGGTCTCTCTGTCCTCGCTCAGTTTGGGTGACAACTGGTCTCTCTGTCCTCACTCAGTCTGGGTGATAACTGCTCTCTCTGTCCTCGCTCAGTCTGGGTGATAACTGGTCTCTCTGTCCTTGGTCAGTCTGGGTGATAACTTGTCTCTCTTTCTCTCTCTCTCTGTCCCTCTCTGTTAGTGATACCTCTCTTTATCTCTCTTTCTGATTCTCAGTGATATTTGTCTCACTCTCACAGTGATACCTGTCTGTATCTCTCTTTCTCTCTCTGTCTCTCTCTCTCTCACTCTGTCCCTCTCTCTCAGTGATACCTAACTCCGTCTCTCTCTCTCTCTCTCCATTGTTCTCGGTGATATTTGTCCCTCTCTCTGTGATATCTGTCTCTCTCTCTCTCCCTCTTGGTGATATCTGTCTCTCTCTCTCTCACTCTCTCTCTCGCTGAAATCTGTCTCTCTCTCTCTCTGACCCTCTCTCTCTCTTTTGGTGATATCTGTCTATCTCAGTGATACCTGTTTCTCTCTCCCTCAGTGATATCTGTCTTTCTTTCTTGGTGTTATCTATCTTTCTCTCGGTGATATTCGTCTCTCTCTCGGTGATACTTGTCTCTCTCCCTCGGTGATATCTGTCCCTCTCTCTCTCTCTGTCTCTCAGTTATATTTGTCTCTCTCCCTCAGTGATATCTGTCTCTGTCTATCAGTGATATCTGTCTCTCTGTCTCTCTCTCTCAGTGATATCTGTCTGTCTCTCTCTCAGTGATATCTGTCTCTCTCTCTGTCTCTCTCTCTCAGTGATAGCTGTCTGTCTGTCTCTCCGTCTCTCAGTGATATCTGTCTCTCTCTCTGTCTCTCTCTCTCTCAGTGATATCTGTCTCTCTCTCTCAGTGATATCTGTCTCTCTCTCTCTGTGATATCTGTCTCTCTCTCTGTCTCTCTCTCTCAGTGATAGCTGTCTGTCTGTCTCTCCGTCTCTCAGTGATACCTGTCTCTCTCTCTCTCAGTGATATCTGTCTCTCTCTCTGTATCTCTCTCTCAGTGATAGCTGTCTGTCTGTCTCTCTGTCTCTCAGTGATATCTGTCTCTCTCTCTCAGTGATATCTGTCTCTCTCTCTGTCTCTCTCAGTGATATCTATCTGTCTGTCTCTCCGTCTCTCAGTGATATCTGTCTCTCTCTCTCTCAGTGATATCTGTCTCTCTCTCTCCCTCAGTGATATTTGTCTCTCTCTCTCTCAGTGATATCTGTCTCTCTCTCTCTGTGATATCTGTCTCTCTCTCTCCCTCAGTGATATCTGTCTCTCTCTCTCCCTCAGTGATATCTGTCTCTCTCTCTGTGATATCTGTCTGTTTCTCTCTCTCGGTGATACTTGTCTCACTCCCTTGGTGATATCTGTCTCTCTCTCTCTCTGTCTCTCAGTTATATTTGTCTCTCTCCCTCAGTGATATCTGTCTCTCTCTCTCTCTGTCTCTCAGTGATATCTGTCTCTCTCCCTCAGTGATATCTGTCTCTCTCTCTGTCTCTCTCTCTCAGTGATATCTGTCTGTCTCTCTCTCAGTGATATTTGTCTCTCTCCTTCAGTGATATCTGTCTCTCTCTCTCAGAGATATCTGTCTCTCTCTCCCTCTCAAGTGATATCTGTCTGTCTCTCTCTCAGTGATATCTGTCTGTCTCTCTCAGTGATATCTGTTTCTCTTTCTCAGTGATATTTGTCTCTCTTCTTCAGTGATATTTGTCCCTCTCCTTCAATGATTCTGTCTCTCTCTCTCTCAGTGATATCTGTCTCACTCTCTCAGTGATATCTGTCTCTCTCAGTGATATCTGTCTCTCTCTCAGTGATATCTGTCTCTCTCTTTCTCAGTGATATCTGTCTCTCTCTCTCAGTGATATCTGTCTTTCTCAATGATATCTGTCTGTCTCTCTCAGTGATATCTGTCTCTCTCTCTCAGTGATATCTGTCTCACTCTCTCAGTGATATCTGTCTCTCTCTCAGTGATATCTGTCTCTCTCTTTCTCAGTGATATCTGTCTCTCTCTTTCAGTGATATCTGTCTCTCTCTCTTTCTCAGTGATATTTGTCTCTCTTCTTCAGTGATATCTGTTCCTCTCCTTCAATGATTTCTGTCTCTCTCTCTCAGTGATATCTGTCTGTCTGTCTCTCAGTGATATCTGTCTCTCTTTCTCAGTGATATCTGTCTGTCTCTCTCTCAGTGATATCTGTCTGTCTCTCTTTCAGTGATATCTGTCTGTCTCTCTCTCAGTGATATCTGTCTGTCTCTCTCTCAGTGATATCTGTCTGTCTCTCTCAGTGATATCTGTCTGTCTGTCTCTCTCTCAGTGATATCTGTCTCTCTCTCTCAGTGGTATCTGTCTGTCTCTCTCTCTGTGATATCTGTCTGTCTGTCTCTCAGTGATATCTGTCTGTCTCTCTCTCAGTGATATCTGTCTGTCTCTCTCTCAGTGATATCTGTCTCTCTCTCTCAGTGATATCTGTCTCTCTCTCTCAGTGATATCTGTCTCTCTCTTTCTCAGTGATATCTGTCTCTCTCTTTCTCAGTGATATCTGTCTGTCTCTCTCTCAGTGATATCTGTCTGTCTCTCTGTCAGTGATATCTGTCTGTCTGTCTCTCAGTGATATCTGTCTGTCTCTCTCTCAGTGATATCTGTCTGTCTCTCTCTCAGTGATATCTGTCTGTCTCTCTGTCAGTGATATCTGTCTGTCTGTCTCTCAGTGATATCTGTCTGTCTCTCTGTCAGTGATATCTGTCTGTCTCTCTCTCAGTGATTTATGTCTCTCTCTCTCTCAGTGATATCTCTCTCTCTCTGTGATATCTGTCTGTCTCTCTCTCAGTGATATCTGTCTCTCTCTCTCTCAGTGATATCTGTCTGTCTGTCTGTCTCTCTCTCTCTCTCTCTCTCTCTCAGTGATATCTATCTGTCTGTCTCTCCCTCTCTCAGTGATATCTATCTGTCTGTCTCTCCCTCTCTCAGTGATATCTATCTGTCTGTCTCTCCCTCTCTCAGTGATATCTGTCTGTCTCTCTCTCAGTGATATCTGTCTGTATCTCTCTCTCTCAGTGATATCTCTCTCTGTCTTGGTGATACTTATCTCTTTCTCAGTGAAATCTATCTCTCTCTCTCTCACTCTCGGTGATATCTGTCTCTCTCTCTCACTCTCGGTGATATCTGTCTCTCTCTCTCCCTTGACCACTCTCTCTAGGCGATATTTGTCTCTTCTCTCTTGGTGATATCTCTCTCTCTCTCTCTCCCTCTCTCAGTGATATCTGTCTGTCTCTCTCTCAGTGATATCTGTCTGTCTCTCTCTCAGTGATATCTGTCTGTCTCTCTCTCAGTGATATCTGTCTGTTTCTCTCTCTCAATGATATCTGTCTGTTTCTCTTTCTCAGTGATATTTGTCTCTCTTCTTCAGTGATATTTGTCCCTCTCCTTCAATGATTCTGTCTCTCTCTCTCTCAGTGATATCTGTCTCACTCTCTCAGTGATATCTGTCTCTCTCAGTGATATCTGTCTCTCTCTTTCTCAGTGATATCTGTCTCTCTCTTTCTCAGTGATATCTGTCTGTCTCTCTCAGTGATATCTGTCTCTCTCTCTCAGTGATATCTGTCTCACTCTCTCAGTGATATCTGTCTCTCTCAGTGATATCTGTCTCTCTCTTTCTCAGTGATATCTGTCTCTCTCTTTCTCAATGATATCTGTCTGTCTCTCTCAGTGATATCTGTCTCTCTCTCTCAGTGATATCTGTCTGTCTCTCTCTCTCAGTGATATTTGTCTGTCTCTCTCAGTGATATCTGTTTCTCTTTCTCAGTGATATTTGTCTCTCTTCTTCAGTGATATTTGTCCCTCTCCTTCAATGATTCTGTCTCTCTCTCTCTCAGTGATATCTGTCTCACTCTCTCAGTGATATCTGTCTCTCTCAGTGATATCTGTCTCTCTCTTTCTCAGTGATATCTGTCTCTCTCTTTCTCAGTGATATCTGTCTGTCTCTCTCAGTGATATCTGTCTCTCTCTCTCAGTGATATCTGTCTCACTCTCTCAGTGATATCTGTCTCTCTCAGTGATATCTGTCTCTCTCTTTCTCAGTGATATCTGTCTCTCTCTTTCTCAATGATATCTGTCTGTCTCTCTCAGTGATATCTGTCTCTCTCTCTCAGTGATATCTGTCTGTCTCTCTCTCTCAGTGATATTTGTCTGTCTCTCTCAGTGATATCTGTTTCTCTTTCTCAGTGATATTTGTCTCTCTTCTTCAGTGATATTTGTCCCTCTCCTTCAATGATTCTGTCTCTCTCTCTCTCAGTGATATCTGTCTCTCTCAGTGATATCTGTCTCTCTCTCAGTGATATCTGTCTGTCTCTCTGTCAGTGATATCTGTCTCTCTCCTTCAATGATATCTGTCCCTCTCCTTCAATGATTTCTGTCTCTCTCTCTCAGTGATATCTGTCTGTCTCTCTCTCAGTGATATCTGTCTCTCTCTCTCAGTGATATCTGTCTGTCTCTCTCTCAGTGATATCTGTCTGTCTCTCTTTCAGTGATATCTGTCTGTCTCCCTCTCAGTGATATCTGTCTGTCTCTCTCTCAGTGATATCTGTCTGTCTGTCTCTCTCAGTGATATCTGTCTGTCTGTCTCTCTCAGTGATATCTGTCTGTCTGTCTCTCTCTCTCTCTCTCAGTGATATCTATCTGTTTGTCTCTCTCTCTCTCTCAGTGATATATATCTGTCTGTCTCTCCCTCTCTCAGTGATATCTGTCTGTCTCTCTCTCAGTGATATCTGTCTGTCTCTCTCTCAGTGATATCTGTCTGTCTGTCTCTCTCTCAGTGATATCTGTCTGTCTCTCTCTCAGTGATATCTGTCTGTCTCTCTCTCAGTGATATCTGTCTGTCTGTCTCTCTCAGTGATATCTGTCTGTTTCTCTCTCTCAGTGATATCTGTCTCTCTCTCTCAGTGGTATCTGTCTGTCTCTCAGTGATATCTGTCTGTCTCTCTCTAGGTGATATCTGTCTGTCTGTCTCTCTCAGTGATATCTGTCTCTCTCTCTCAGTGATATCTGTCTCTCTCTCTCAGTGATATCTGTCTCTCTCTTTCTCAGTGATATCTGTCTCTCTCTCTCTCTCTCTGTGATATCTGTCTGTCTCTCTCAGTGATATTTGTCTCTCTCTCTCAGTGATATCTGTCTGTCTCTCCCTCTCTCAGTGATATCTGTCTCGCTCTCTCAGTGATATCTGTCTCTCTCTCTCAGTGATATCTGTCTCTCTCTCCCTCTCTCAGTGATATCTGTCTGTCTCTCTCTCAGTGATATCTGTCTGTCTCTCTCTCAGTGATATCTCTCTCTCTCAGTGATATCTGTCTGTCTGTCTGTCTCTCTCTCAGTGATATCTATCTGTCTGTCTCTCCCTCTCTCAGTGATATTTATCTGTCTGTCTCTCTCTCTCAGTGATATCTGTCTGTCTCTCTCTCTGTGATATCTGTCTGTCTCTCTCTGTGATATCTGTCTGTCTCTCTCTCTCAGTGATATCTGTCTGTCTGTCTGTCTCTCTCTCGCTCTCTCTCAGTGATATCTGTCTGTCTCTCTCAATGATATCTGTCTGTCTCTCTCTCACTGATATCTGTCTGTCTGTCTCTCAGTGATATCTGTCTGTCTGTCTCTCTCAGTGATATCTGTCTCTCTCTTTCTCAGTGATATCTGTCTCTCTCTCTCTCACTCTCTCTCTCGCTGAAATCTGTCTCTCTCTCTCTCTGACCCTCTCTCTCTCTTTTGGTGATATCTGTCTATCTCAGTGATACCTGTTTCTCTCTCCCTCAGTGATATCTGTCTTTCTTTCTTGGTGTTATCTATCTTTCTCTCGGTGATATTCGTCTCTCTCTCGGTGATACTTGTCTCTCTCCCTCGGTGATATCTGTCCCTCTCTCTCTCTCTGTCTCTCAGTTATATTTGTCTCTCTCCCTCAGTGATATCTGTCTCTGTCTATCAGTGATATCTGTCTCTCTGTCTCTCTCTCTCAGTGATATCTGTCTGTCTCTCTCTCAGTGATATCTGTCTGTCTCTCTCTCTCAGTGATATCTGTCTCTCTCTCTGTCTCTCTCTCTCAGTGATAGCTGTCTGTCTGTCTCTCCGTCTCTCAGTGATATCTGTCTCTCTCTCTGTCTCTCTCTCTCTCAGTGATATCTGTCTCTCTCTCTCAGTGATATCTGTCTCTCTCTCTCTGTGATATCTGTCTCTCTCTCTGTCTCTCTCTCTCAGTGATAGCTGTCTGTCTGTCTCTCCGTCTCTCAGTGATACCTGTCTCTCTCTCTCTCAGTGATATCTGTCTCTCTCTCTGTATCTCTCTCTCAGTGATAGCTGTCTGTCTGTCTCTCTGTCTCTCAGTGATATCTGTCTCTCTCTCTCAGTGATATCTGTCTCTCTCTCTGTCTCTCTCAGTGATATCTATCTGTCTGTCTCTCCGTCTCTCAGTGATATCTGTCTCTCTCTCTCTCAGTGATATCTGTCTCTCTCTCTCCCTCAGTGATATTTGTCTCTCTCTCTCTCAGTGATATCTGTCTCTCTCTCTCTGTGATATCTGTCTCTCTCTCTCCCTCAGTGATATCTGTCTCTCTCTCTCCCTCAGTGATATCTGTCTCTCTCTCTGTGATATCTGTCTGTTTCTCTCTCTCGGTGATACTTGTCTCACTCCCTTGGTGATATCTGTCTCTCTCTCTCTCTGTCTCTCAGTGATATCTGTCTCTCTCCCTCAGTGATATCTGTCTCTCTCTCTGTCTCTCTCTCTCAGTGATATCTGTCTGTCTCTCTCTCAGTGATATTTGTCTCTCTCCTTCAGTGATATCTGTCTCTCTCTCTCAGAGATATCTGTCTCTCTCTCCCTCTCAAGTGATATCTGTCTGTCTCTCTCTCAGTGATATCTGTCTGTCTCTCTCAGTGATATCTGTTTCTCTTTCTCAGTGATATTTGTCTCTCTTCTTCAGTGATATTTGTCCCTCTCCTTCAATGATTCTGTCTCTCTCTCTCTCAGTGATATCTGTCTCACTCTCTCAGTGATATCTGTCTCTCTCAGTGATATCTGTCTCTCTCTCAGTGATATCTGTCTCTCTCTTTCTCAGTGATATCTGTCTCTCTCTCTCAGTGATATCTGTCTTTCTCAATGATATCTGTCTGTCTCTCTCAGTGATATCTGTCTCTCTCTCTCAGTGATATCTGTCTCACTCTCTCAGTGATATCTGTCTCTCTCTCAGTGATATCTGTCTCTCTCTTTCTCAGTGATATCTGTCTCTCTCTTTCAGTGATATCTGTCTCTCTCTCTTTCTCAGTGATATTTGTCTCTCTTCTTCAGTGATATCTGTTCCTCTCCTTCAATGATTTCTGTCTCTCTCTCTCAGTGATATCTGTCTGTCTGTCTCTCAGTGATATCTGTCTCTCTTTCTCAGTGATATCTGTCTGTCTCTCTCTCAGTGATATCTGTCTGTCTCTCTTTCAGTGATATCTGTCTGTCTCTCTCTCAGTGATATCTGTCTGTCTCTCTCTCAGTGATATCTGTCTGTCTCTCTCAGTGATATCTGTCTGTCTGTCTCTCTCTCAGTGATATCTGTCTCTCTCTCTCAGTGGTATCTGTCTGTCTCTCTCTCTGTGATATCTGTCTGTCTGTCTCTCAGTGATATCTGTCTGTCTCTCTCTCAGTGATATCTGTCTGTCTCTCTCTCAGTGATATCTGTCTCTCTCTCTCAGTGATATCTGTCTCTCTCTCTCAGTGATATCTGTCTCTCTCTTTCTCAGTGATATCTGTCTCTCTCTTTCTCAGTGATATCTGTCTGTCTCTCTCTCAGTGATATCTGTCTGTCTCTCTGTCAGTGATATCTGTCTGTCTGTCTCTCAGTGATATCTGTCTGTCTCTCTGTCAGTGATATCTGTCTGTCTCTCTCTCAGTGATTTATGTCTCTCTCTCTCTCAGTGATATCTCTCTCTCTCTGTGATATCTGTCTGTCTCTCTCTCAGTGATATCTGTCTCTCTCTCTCTCAGTGATATCTGTCTGTCTGTCTGTCTCTCTCTCTCTCTCTCTCTCTCTCAGTGATATCTATCTATCTGTCTGTCTCTCCCTCTCTCAGTGATATCTATCTGTCTGTCTCTCCCTCTCTCAGTGATATCTATCTGTCTGTCTCTCCCTCTCTCAGTGATATCTGTCTGTCTCTCTCTCAGTGATATCTGTCTGTATCTCTCTCTCTCAGTGATATCTCTCTCTGTCTTGGTGATACTTATCTCTTTCTCAGTGAAATCTATCTCTCTCTCTCTCACTCTCGGTGATATCTGTCTCTCTCTCTCACTCTCGGTGATATCTGTCTCTCTCTCTCCCTTGACCACTCTCTCTAGGCGATATTTGTCTCTTCTCTCTTGGTGATATCTCTCTCTCTCTCTCTCCCTCTCTCAGTGATATCTGTCTGTCTCTCTCTCAGTGATATCTGTCTGTCTCTCTCTCAGTGATATCTGTCTGTCTCTCTCTCAGTGATATCTGTCTGTTTCTCTCTCTCAATGATATCTGTCTGTTTCTCTTTCTCAGTGATATTTGTCTCTCTTCTTCAGTGATATTTGTCCCTCTCCTTCAATGATTCTGTCTCTCTCTCTCTCAGTGATATCTGTCTCACTCTCTCAGTGATATCTGTCTCTCTCAGTGATATCTGTCTCTCTTTCTCAGTGATATCTGTCTCTCTCTTTCTCAGTGATATCTGTCTGTCTCTCTCAGTGATATCTGTCTCTCTCTCTCAGTGATATCTGTCTCACTCTCTCAGTGATATCTGTCTCTCTCAGTGATATCTGTCTCTCTCTTTCTCAGTGATATCTGTCTCTCTCTTTCTCAATGATATCTGTCTGTCTCTCTCAGTGATATCTGTCTCTCTCTCTCAGTGATATCTGTCTGTCTCTCTCTCTCAGTGATATTTGTCTGTCTCTCTCAGTGATATCTGTTTCTCTTTCTCAGTGATATTTGTCTCTCTTCTTCAGTGATATTTGTCCCTCTCCTTCAATGATTCTGTCTCTCTCTCTCTCAGTGATATCTGTCTCACTCTCTCAGTGATATCTGTCTCTCTCAGTGATATCTGTCTCTCTCTTTCTCAGTGATATCTGTCTCTCTCTTTCTCAGTGATATCTGTCTGTCTCTCTCAGTGATATCTGTCTCTCTCTCTCAGTGATATCTGTCTCACTCTCTCAGTGATATCTGTCTCTCTCAGTGATATCTGTCTCTCTCTTTCTCAGTGATATCTGTCTCTCTCTTTCTCAATGATATCTGTCTGTCTCTCTCAGTGATATCTGTCTCTCTCTCTCAGTGATATCTGTCTGTCTCTCTCTCTCAGTGATATTTGTCTGTCTCTCTCAGTGATATCTGTTTCTCTTTCTCAGTGATATTTGTCTCTCTTCTTCAGTGATATTTGTCCCTCTCCTTCAATGATTCTGTCTCTCTCTCTCTCAGTGATATCTGTCTCTCTCAGTGATATCTGTCTCTCTCTCAGTGATATCTGTCTGTCTCTCTGTCAGTGATATCTGTCTCTCTCCTTCAATGATATCTGTCCCTCTCCTTCAATGATTTCTGTCTCTCTCTCTCAGTGATATCTGTCTGTCTCTCTCTCAGTGATATCTGTCTCTCTCTCTCAGTGATATCTGTCTGTCTCTCTCTCAGTGATATCTGTCTGTCTCTCTTTCAGTGATATCTGTCTGTCTCCCTCTCAGTGATATCTGTCTGTCTCTCTCTCAGTGATATCTGTCTGTCTGTCTCTCTCAGTGATATCTGTCTGTCTGTCTCTCTCAGTGATATCTGTCTGTCTGTCTCTCTCTCTCTCTCTCAGTGATATCTATCTGTTT
The DNA here is from genome assembly GCA_026770705.1 of Isurus oxyrinchus. Taxonomy (NCBI): domain Eukaryota; kingdom Metazoa; phylum Chordata; class Chondrichthyes; order Lamniformes; family Lamnidae; genus Isurus; species Isurus oxyrinchus. Next base: position 15,698 of record JANJGN010003038.1, read on the forward strand.
GTCTCTCTCTCTCTCTCAGTGATATATATCTGTCTGTCTCTCCCTCTCTCAGTGATATCTGTCTGTCTCTCTCTCAGTGATATCTGTCTGTCTCTCTCTCAGTGATATCTGTCTGTCTGTCTCTCTCTCAGTGATATCTGTCTGTCTCTCTCTCAGTGATATCTGTCTGTCTCTCTCTCAGTGATATCTGTCTGTCTGTCTCTCTCAGTGATATCTGTCTGTTTCTCTCTCTCAGTGATATCTGTCTCTCTCTCTCAGTGGTATCTGTCTGTCTCTCAGTGATATCTGTCTGTCTCTCTCTAGGTGATATCTGTCTGTCTGTCTCTCTCAGTGATATCTGTCTCTCTCTCTCAGTGATATCTGTCTCTCTCTCTCAGTGATATCTGTCTCTCTCTTTCTCAGTGATATCTGTCTCTCTCTCTCTCTCTCTGTGATATCTGTCTGTCTCTCTCAGTGATATTTGTCTCTCTCTCTCAGTGATATCTGTCTGTCTCTCCCTCTCTCAGTGATATCTGTCTCGCTCTCTCAGTGATATCTGTCTCTCTCTCTCAGTGATATCTGTCTCTCTCTCCCTCTCTCAGTGATATCTGTCTGTCTCTCTCTCAGTGATATCTGTCTGTCTCTCTCTCAGTGATATCTCTCTCTCTCAGTGATATCTGTCTGTCTGTCTGTCTCTCTCTCAGTGATATCTATCTGTCTGTCTCTCCCTCTCTCAGTGATATTTATCTGTCTGTCTCTCTCTCTCAGTGATATCTGTCTGTCTCTCTCTCTGTGATATCTGTCTGTCTCTCTCTGTGATATCTGTCTGTCTCTCTCTCTCAGTGATATCTGTCTGTCTGTCTGTCTCTCTCTCGCTCTCTCTCAGTGATATCTGTCTGTCTCTCTCAATGATATCTGTCTGTCTCTCTCTCACTGATATCTGTCTGTCTGTCTCTCAGTGATATCTGTCTGTCTGTCTCTCTCAGTGATATCTGTCTCTCTCTTTCTCAGTGATATCTGTCTCTCTCTTTCTCAGTGATATCTGTCTGTCTCTCTGTCAGTGATATCTGTCTGTCTCTCTCTCAGTGATATATCTCTCTCTCTCTCTCAGTGATATCTGTCTGTCTGTCTCTCTCTCTCTCTCTCTCTCTCTCTCAGTGATATCTATCTGTCTGTCTCTCTCTCTCTCTCAGTGATATCTATCTGTCTGTCTCTCCCTCTCTCAGTGATATCTGTCTGTCTCTCTCTCTCAGTGATATCTGTCTGTCTCTCTCTCAGTGATATCTGTCTGTCTCTCTCTCAGTGATATCTGTCTCTCTCTCTCAGTGATATCTGTCTGTCTGTCTCTCAGTGATATCTGTCTGTCTCTCTCAGTGATATCTGTCTGTCTCTCTCTCAGTGATATCTGTCTGTCTCTCTCTCAGTGATATCTGTCTCTCTCTCTCTCTCTCACTCTCAGTGATATCTGTCTCTCTCTCTCTCTCACTCTCGGTGATATCTGTCTCTCTCTCCCTTGACCACTCTCTCTCGGCGATATTTGTCTCTTCTCTCTTGGTGATATCTGTCTCTCTCTCTCTCTCCACTCTGTTTTTCTGTCTCTCACCAGTCTGCTGCTGCATGATCCTTTCCAGATGGACTCTCTCCTCCAGAGTCTGCTGCAGTCTGCTCTCCAGCGTTGTGATTCGTTCCTCTCTCTCCCTCCTCTCTTCCTCACTCTGTTTCTGCAGGGTGCTGGAGAGGGACAACACACAGTGGGGGGGGGGCGAGGGGTTCAGTGAGGGCATTGCCCCTGTAAATACCCCTGACAGGGACAGTACAGCCCCGTACACCCAAACCACACCCTCTCCTCTTCCCCCCCCCAACCCCCCAATTCACTCTCCCCACCTTCCCCTCCCCCTGCCCTCCTCTTCACGTTCCTCCTTTTCCCTCCTCTACCCTCCCCCCTCCCTCTCTCCTCTCCGCCCCTTCACTCCCCTCACCCCCCACTTTGTTAATTTTTGTCTATTGAGGTTAAGTACGGAACAATGGGGGGGTAGCTGGTATCTTGAGTACATATAAGGAGAGACTTACTGACACCAGAGTTGAGCGGAGGTATATACCTGTCATATTTCTTGCTGTCAATAAATCTATCCCAAATTAAAACTGGCTCTGTTCACCAGCTAGCTATCAGAAGTAAAACCCCCTTCACTCCCCTCCCTCCCACACTCCTTCCCTCTCCTCATCTCCGCTCTGTTCCTCTCTCTCTCTCTCCCTCGCACCTCATCCCCTCACCTCCATTACCTATGTTCTTTGCCCCTCCCTCCACTCTTCATCTCTCCCCTCTCCACCCTCAATTCCTCTCCACTCCCCACCAGCCCTCCCTTCCATCCCTCCCCCTCCACTTCCCTCTGCTCCCCTTCCCTTCTCCCTCCCTCTGTACCACCTCCCCAGACCGTCCTCCCTGGGTGGGATCTTCCCTGTCCACCCCTCCCCGGCTATCTCACTCACTCTTACCTGCCCAATAGATGGTCATAACCCTCTTTGAGGATGTCCCGTTCCTTTGTCACCTCAGTGACCTGCTCCTGCAACTGGGGAAGAACAAATCGGTTAAAGGGAACTCCCGGGCCTGCTCGCTCACTCTCACTCCCAGGCCTGACTCCCGGGCCTCCTCACTCACTCTCACTCCCAGGCCTGACTCCCGGGCCTGCTCGCTCACTCTCACTCCCAGGCCTGACTCCCGGGCCTGCTCGCTCACTCTCACTCCCAGGCCTGACTCCCGGGCCTACTCGCTCACTCTCACTCCCAGGCCTGACTCCCGGGCCTGCTCACTCACTCTCACTCCCAGGCCTGACTCCCAGTCCTGCTCGCTCACTCTCACTCCCAGGCCTGGCCCTCAGGCCTACTCGCTCACTCTCACTCCCAGGCCTGACTCCCGGGCCTGTTCGCTCACTCTCACTCCCAGGCCTGACTCCTGGGCCTGCTCGCTCACTCTCACTCCCAGGCCTGACTCCCGGGCCTGCTCGCTCACTCTCACTCCCAGGCCTGACTCCCGGGCCTGCTCGCTCACTCTCACTCCCAGGCCTGACTCCCGGGCCTGCTCGCACACTCTCACTCCCAGGCCTGACTTCTGGGCCTGCTCGCTCGCTCTCACTCCCAGGCCTGACTCCCGGGCCTGCTCGCTCACTCTCATTCCCAGGCCTGACTCTCGGGCTGTTTTGCTCACTCTCACTCCCAGGCCTGACTCCCGGGCCTACTCGCTCACTCTCACTCCCAGGCCTGACTCCCGGGCCTGCTCGCTCACTCTCACTCCCAGGCCTAATTCCCAGGCCTGCTTGCTCACTCTCACTCCCAGGCCTGCTCGCTCACTCTCACTCCCAGGCCTGCTCGCTCACTTTCACTCCCAGGCCTGACTCCTGGGCCTACTCGCTCACTCTCACTCCCAGGCCTGACTCCCGGGCCTGCTCGCTCACTGTCACTCCCAGGCCTGCTTGCTCACTTTCACTCCCAGGCCTGACTCCTGGGCCTACTCGCTCACTCTCACTCCCAGGCCTGACTCCTGGGCCTACTCACTCACTTTCACTCCCAGGCCTGACTCCTGGGCCTACTTGCTCACTTTCACTCCCTGGCCTGACTCCCTGGCCTGCTCGTTCACTCTCACTCCCAGGCCTGACTCTCAGGCCTGCTTGTTTACTCTCACTCCCAGGCCTGACTCTTGAGCCTGACTCTTGGGCCTGCTCGCTCACTCTCACTCCCAGGCCTCACTCCCGGGCCTGCTTGCTCACTCTCACTCCCAGGCCTGGCCCTCGGGCCTGCTTGCTCACTCTCACTCCCAGGCCTGACTCTTGGGCTTGCTCGCTCATTCTCACTCCCGGGCCTGATTCACGGGCCTGCTCACTTACTCTCACTCCCAGGCCTGTCTCTTGGGCCTGCTCGCTCACTCTCACTCCCAGGCCTGACTCTTGGGCCTGCTTGCTCACTCTCGCTCCTGGGCCTGATTCACGGTCCTGCTCGCTCACTCTCACTCCCAGGCCTGGCCCTCGGGCCTGCTTGCTCTCTCTCACTCCCAGGCCTGACTCCCGGGCCTGCTCACTCACTTACACTCCCACGACTGACTCCCAGGCTTGACTCTTGGGCTTGCTCGCTCACTCTCACTCCTGGGCCTGATTCACGGGCCTGCTCACTTACTCTCACTCCCAGGCCTGACTCTTGGGCCTGCTCGCTCACTCTCACTCCCAGGCCTGACTCTCGGGCCTGCTCGCTCACTCTCACTCCCAGGCCTGACTCTCGGGCATGACTCTCGGGCCTGCTCACTCACTCTCACTCCCAGGCCTGACTCTTCGGCTTG
>JANJGN010003038.1:25000-27500 GCA_026770705.1 Isurus oxyrinchus
GGAGTGGCGTAGGTCGACCACTCGTGGTTTTCTCCACCGGATCGACTTGATCAGGATCCGCAGCCACCAGGTACATCGTCAGGAATTGGCAGGGCGGTGGGGGGGGTGGGGGGGGGGGGGTTGCTATTTTAACGCCGGTCTCGGAAACCCCCGCCCCGGTAAAAAAGGCCGCACCCCTTTTTTCCGAAACGATGATTCCCGGCGGAGCAGGTAACCCATGCCGCGCGGGGGGGGGTGGGGGTGTGGGGGGGGGGGGGGGGGGGGGGGGGGGTGGCTCGGTTAAGAACAACGTGGCGGCCCCAAGAATGTGGGGCCCCACCTCCAGCCGACCGTAAGACACAGGAGCAGAAATGAGGCCATTCGGCCCATCCAGTCTGCTCCCCCATTCAATCGTGGCTGATAAGTTTCTCAACATCCCCCCCCAACCCCCCCCCCACCCCCCAATCTCCCCGCCTTCTCCCCGTAACCCTTTGAACCATCTCTCTGGGGAGCGGTGAGCTTTGTCTGTCCCCGGGCTGCGGCGCAGAGAGGGTCAGGAGCCCAAGGTTGTCCTCCCCCTGACGGCCTTTGGCTTTGCCCTCACCAAACGATCCCATTTGTGGTTTAGCGCTGGGCACCAGCTGGTGAGCTGGGGTCCACGTAGGTGCCGGTGGGATTTCCACGCTCCGAATATCCACCCGACACGCCTTCCTTCTCAAGCTGGGTATAGCCCCGCTCGGGACCCGTTGGAGAGGGTCCCTGGTTACATAGCCAACTGGCTGTTGCTGAAACACACACTCACACACCTCTCCCCCAGGATTTTATACCTCTCAGGGAGACCCCCCCACCCCCCCACCTCTCATCGTTCCAAACACCAGTGAATACAGGCCCAGTCGACCCAATCTCTCCCCATACGACTATCCTGCCGTCCCAGGAACCGGTCCGGCGAATCTCCACCGTCCCCGGGAACCGGTCCGGCGAATCTCCACCGTCCCCGGGAAGCGGTCCGGCGAATCTCCACCGTCCCCGGGAACCGGTCCGGCGAATCTCCACCGTCCCCGGGAAGCGGTCCGGCGAATCTCCACCATCACCGGGAAGCGGTCCGGCGAATCTCCACCGTCACCGGGAAGCGGTCTGGCGAATCTCCACCGTCCCCGGGAAGCGGTCCGGCGAATCTCCACTGTCACCGGGAATCAGTCCGGCGAATCTTCGTTGCTCTCCCTCTACGGCAAGTCTATCCTCTCTCAGGTAAGGAGACCGAAACTGGGCACCATGCCCCAGGTGTGGTCCCACCAAGGCCTGGTATATCTGCGCGCGATACTCCACAGCCCCCCCCCCACCCCCAACCCCCGACACTGTCAGGAGAGGCGTGGCATGCTCACAGCCGCTCTGCCGACGGCTCCTTGTGTTACGCGGTGAGTGCAACAGCTTCCTCTCCTGCGCAAGGTTGCTGCGAATCCTGTGCCCGTCGATCGCTCTGCTTTTCGACCGCAAGGGTGGACGCTGTTCATAGGCATCGTCGAGGAGTGACAGTCATCACCGACCGTGGCCCCTTTGGGAGGGGACACGGAGAGATGACACCCTGAAGGGCTGGGCGTCTATACGGGTACAGAGCCACGTATCCCCCTCAGCAGCTCAGGAAGTCCCTCTACCGCCCCCTCCCCCTTTCCGGCTGAGCTCCGGACTCAGGGGCTGGGCACCTCGGCTCCAGTATTTAAAGGTGACCCCTCCTCCACCCTCACCCCCACCCCCACGCCGCGGTGGTCGAAGGCTCCGCCTGGACCAGGCCTGCGCCACCGTGACGTGGGGCCCAGGGAGTAGGGGCCAATCTCGCCGTCGAGCCCACGCTTTTCCTTTCCCGCTGAAGACCTGATGTATACTGACGTTCGCGAGGAGGGGCGCAGCGCCGGGGGCCAGTTCGCCACCCCTTCCACCCCACCACCCACCCCCCCCCCCCCCCCCCCCCCCCACCCCAGCGGCCTCGAACGCAATGGCTGGACAGAGCGGACAGGTTTTCACTGTGCGGGGGGGGCTGGTCACTTTATTACAGAGAGATGTTTGGAAGCTCCGCCCCCTCCTCCCCGGGCGAACCCAACGCTTATGGCTCATTGGTCAGAGTGTCCAAGACCAATCAGGTGACCCCTGGTAGGGCCGTAGGAGAGGCTACACCATCAAGTAGCGAGTGTGTGTGTGAGTGTGTGTGTGTGTGTGTGTGTGAGACTGTGTTTGTGTGTGTGTGTGTATGTGTGAGACTATGTGTATGTGTGTGTGTGTTTGTGTGTGACTGTGAGTGTGTGTGTGTGTGTGTGTGAGACTGTGTGTGTTTGTGTGTGTGTGTGTGTGTTTGTGTATGTGCCTGTGTATGTGAGATTGTGTGTGTGTGTGTGAATGTGTGTGACTGTGTGTGTGCCTTTGTGTGTGTGACTGTGTGTGTGAATGTGTGTGACTGTGTGTGTGCCTGTGTATGTGAGACTGTGTGTGTGCCTGTGTATGTGAGACTGTGTGTGTGTGTGACTGTGTG
>JANJGN010003038.1:30000-42500 GCA_026770705.1 Isurus oxyrinchus
GTGCACAGTTCCGGCCTCTGTATCCTTCGGTTAGACCGCACTCGGAGCACCGTGCACAGTTCCGGTCTCCGTATCCCCTCGGTTAGACCACACTCGGAGCACCGTGCACAGTTCATTTCTCTGTATCCCTCGGTTAGACCCACACTCGGAGCACCGTGCACAGTTCCGGTCTCCGTATCCCCCTCGGTTAGACCACACTCGGAGCACCGTGCACAGTTCCGGTCTCCGTATCCCCTCGGTTAGACCCACACTCGGAGCACCGTGCACAGTTCCGGCCTCTGTATCCCTCGGTTAGACCGCACTCGGAGCACCGTGCACAGTTCCGGTCTCCGTATCCCCTCGGTTAGACCCACACTCGGAGCACCGTGCACAGTTCCGGTCTCCGTATCCCCCTCGGTTAGACCCACACTCGGAGCACCGTGCACAGTTCCGGCCTCTGTATCCTTCGGTTAGACCGCACTCGGAGCACCGTGCACAGTTCCGGTCTCCGTATCCCCTCGGTTAGACCACACTCGGAGCACCGTGCACAGTTCCGGTCTCCGTATCCCCTTCAGTTAGACCCACACTCGGAGCACCGTGCACAGTTCCTGTCGCGTATCCCTGTGTTAGACCACACTCGGAGCACCGTGCACAGTTCCGGTCTCCGTATCCCCCTCGGTTAGACCACACTCGGAGCACCGTGCACAGTTCTGGTCTCCGTATCCCCCTCGGTTAGACCACACTCGGAGCACCGTGCACAGTTCCGGTCTCCGTATCCCCCTGGGTTAGACCACACTCGGAGCACCGTGCACAGTTCCGGTCTCCGTATCCCCCTCGGTTAGACCACACTCGGAGCACCGTGCACAGTTCCGATCTCCGTATCCCCCTCGGTTAGACCCGCTCTCGGAGCACCGTGCACAGTTCCGGTCTCCGTATCCCCCTCGGTTAGACCACACTCGGAGCACCGTACACAATTCCGGTCTCCGTGTCCCCCTCGGTTAGACCACACTCGGAGCACCGTGCACAGTTCCGGTCTCCGTATCCCCCTCGGTTAGACCACACTCGGAGCACCGTGCTCAGTTCCAGTCTCCGTATCACCCTCGGTTAGACCAAACACGGAGCACCGTGCACAGTTCCAGTCTCCCTATCCCTCGGTTAGACCACACTCAGAGCACCGTGCACAGTTCCAGTCTCCGTATCCCCTCGGTTAGACCACACTCGGAGCACCATGCACAGTTCCGGTCTCCGTATCCCCCTCGGTTAGACCACACTCGGAGCACCGTGCACAGTTCCAGTCTCCCTATCCCTCGGTTAGACCACACTCGGAGCACCGTGCACAGTTCTGGTCTCCGTATCCCCCTCGGTTAGACCACACTCGGAGCACCGTGCACAGTTCCGTTCTCCGTATCCCTCCTTGGTTAGACCACACTCGGAGCACCGTGCACAGTTCCGTTCTCCGTATCCCTCCTTGGTTAGACCACACTCGGAGCACCGTGCACAGTTCCGGTCTCCCTATCCCTCGGTTAGACCACACTCGGAGCACCGTGCACAGTTCCGTTCTCCGTATCCCTCCTTGGTTAGACCACACTCGGAGCACCGTGCACAGTTCCAGTCTCCATATCCCTGGGTTAGACCACACTCGGAGCACCGTGCACAGTTCCGGTCTCCGTATCCCCCTCGGTTATACCCACACTCGGAGCACCGTGCACAGTTCCGGTCTCCGTATCCCCCATCGGTTAGACCACACTCGGAGCACCGTGCACAGTTCCGGTCTCCGTATCCCTCGTTAGACCCACACTCGGAGCACCGTGCACAGTTCCGGTCTCCGTATCCCCTCGGTTAGACCCACACTCGGAGCACCGTGCACAGTTCCGGTGTGAGTGTGAACTTGTGAGTGTGAGTGTGTGTGTGTGTGTGAGTTTGAGTTTGTGTGTGTCTGTGTGATTGTGTGAGAATGAGTGTGTGTGTAAGTGTATGTGTGTCTGTGAGTGTGTGTGTATGTGTGTGTGTGTCTGTCTGTGAGGTTGTGTTTGTGAGGGTGTGTTTGTGAGGGTGTGTTTGTGAGGGTGTGTTTGTGAGGGTGTGTTTGTGAGTGTGTGTCTGTGAGTGTGTGTCTGTGAGTGTGTGTGTGTGTGTGTGTATGTGTGTGTCTGTCTGTGAGTGTGTGTTTGTGTGTCTGTGTGTGTGTCTGTGTGTGTGTGTGAGTGTGTGTGAGTATGTGTCTGTGAGTGTGTCTTTGTGTGTCTGTGTGTGTGTCTGTGAGTGTGTGTCTGTGAGTGTGTGTGTCTATGTGTGTGTGTGAGTGTGTGTGTCTGTCTGTGAGTGTGTGTTTGTGTGAGTGTGAGTATGTGTGTGTGAGTATGTGTTTGTGAATGTGCATTTGTGTGAATATGTGTCTATGAGCTTGTGTCTGTGTGTCTGCGTGAGTGTGTGTGTGATTTTGTGTCTGTCTGTGAGTGTGTGTTTGTGTGTGTGTGTGTGTCTGTGAGTGTGTGCTGTGTGTATGTGTGTGAGTGTGTGTTTTTGTGAGTGTGTGTTTGTGTAAGTGTGTGTGTCTGTCTGTGAGTGTGTGTTTGTGAGTGTGCATTTGTGTGTGTATGTGTCTATGAGTGTGTGTTTGTGTCTGTGTGTGTGTCTGTGAGTGTGTGTTTGTGTGAGTGTGAGTGAGAGTATATGAGTGTGTTTGGGTGAGTGTGAGTGAGAGTATGAGTGAGTGTGTTTGAGTTTGAGTGTATGTGAGGTGAGTGTGAGTATATGAGTGAGTTTGAGTGTGTGTGAGCTTGAGTGTGTGTGAGTGTGTGTGAGTGTGAGTACATGAGTGTGTTTGGGTGTGTGTAAGTTTGAGCGTGTGTGAGGTGAGTGTGTGTGAGTCTGAGTGTATATGGTGAGTGTGAGTGTGTGTGAGTGAGAGTATATGAGTGTGTTTGGGTGAGTTTGAGTATATGAGTAGGTGTGTGTGAGTTTGAGTGTGTGAGTTTGAGTGTGTTTGTGTGAGTGTGTGTGTGAATGAATGAGAGCACATGAGTGTGTTTGTGTGTGAGTGATTGAGAGTATGTGAGTGTGTGTGAATGTGTGTGAATGTGTGTGAGTGTGTGTGAGTGTGTGTGTGTGTGAGTGTGTGAGTGTGTGTGAGTTTGAGTGTGAGTATATGAGTGAGTATGTGTGAGTTTGAGTGTGTTTGGGTGAGTGTGAGTATATGAGTGAGTGTGTGTGAGTTTGACTGTGTTTGTGTGAGTGTGTGTGTGTGAATGAGTGAGAGCACTTGAGTGTGTTTGTGTGTGTATGAGTGAGAGTATACAAGTGTGTGTGAGTGTGTGTGAGTGTGTGTGAGAGTGTGTGAGAGTGTGTGAGAGTGTGTGTGAGTGTGCGTGAGTTTGAGTGTGTGTTTGAGTGTGTGTGAGTGAGTGTGTGAGTGTGAGTGTGAGTATATGAGTGAGTATGTGTGAGTTTGAGTGTATTTGGGTGAGTGTGAGTATATGAGTGAGTGTGTGTGAGTTTGAGTATGTGTGAGTTTGAGTGTATTTGTGTGAGTGTGAGTGTGTGTGAATGAGTGAGAGCACATGAGTGTGTGTGTGAGAGTGGGAGTATATGAGTTTGTTGAGTGAGTGTGAGTGTGAGTATATGAGTGTGTGTGAGTTTGAGTGTGTATGAGGTGAGTGAGAGTATATGTGTGTGTGAGTTTGAGTGTGTTTGGTGAGTGTCAGTGTGTATGAGTGAGAGTATATGAGTTTGAGAGTGTGTGAGCTTGAGTGTGTGAGTATATGAGTGTGTTTGGGTGAGTGTGATTGTGAGTATATGAGTGTGTGTGAGTTTGAGTGTGTGTGAGGTGTGTGTGAGTGAGTGAGAGTATATGAGTGTGAGAGTGTGTGAGCTTGAGTGTGTGTGAGGTGTGTGTGTGTGTGAGTGTGAGGTGTGTGTGAGGTGAGTGTGTGTGTGTGAGTGAGTGAGAGTATATGACTGTGAGAGTGTGTGACATGTGTGTGAGTGTGTGTGAGTTTGAGTGTGTCTGGGTGAGGGTGAGTGTGAGTTGTGTGAGGTGAGTGTGAGTTGTGTGAGGTGAGTGAGTGTGTGTGTGAGTATATAAGTGAGTGTGTGTGAGGTGAGTGTGAGTGTGTGTGAGTGAGAGTATATGAGTGTGTTTGGGTGAGTGTGAGTATATGAGTGTGAGTGTGCGTGTGTGTGAGTGAGAGTATATGAGTGTGTGTGAGTGAGTGTGAGTTTGAGTGTGAGTATATGAGTGAGTGTGTGTGTGAGTGAGAGTATATGAGTGAGTGTGAGCATGTTTGAGTGTGAGTTTGAGTGTGAATATATGAGTGAGTGTGGGTGTGAGAGAGTATATGAGTGTGTGTGAGTGAGAGTATATGAGTGTGTTTGGGTGAGTGTGAGTATATGAGTGAGTGTGAGTGTGAGTGTGTGTGAGGTGAGTGTGTGTGTGTGAGGCGAGTGTGAGTGTGTGTGAGTATATGAGTGAGTGTGAGTCTGTGTGTGTGTGATGCGAGTGTGTGTGAGTGTGAGTATATGAATGAGTGTGAGTGAGTGTGATTGTGTGTGTGAGTGTGAGTGAGGTGTTTGAGTGTGAGTTTGAGTGTGAGTATATGAGTGAGCGTGAGTGAGAGTATATGAGTGTGTGTGAGTGAGAGTATATGAGTGTGTTTAGGTGAGTGGGAGTATATGAGTAAGTGTGAGTGTGTGTGAGGTGTTTGTGCATGAGTGCGAGTATATGAGTGAGTGTGAGTGTGTGTGAGGCAAGTGTGAGTGTGTGTGTGAGTGAGAGTATATGAGTGTGTGTGAGTGAGTGTGAGTGTGTGTATATGTGAGTATATGAGTGAGTGTGTGTGAGTGAGAGTATATGAGTGTGTTTGGGTGAGTGTGAGTATATGAGTGAGTGTGAGTGTGTGTGAGTGAGAGTATATGAGCGTGTGTGAGGTTAGTGTGAGTATATGAGTGAGTGTGTGAGTGAGTGTGAGTGTATGCGAGGCGAGTGTGTGTGAGTGTGAGTATATGAGTGAGTGTGAGTGTGTGAGTGAGTGTGAGTATATGAGTGAGTGTGAGTATGTGTGAGTGAGTGTGAGTATATGAGTGAGTGTGTGTGTGTGTGTGCGAGGCGAGTGTAAGTATAAGAGTGTGAGTGTGTGTGAGTGAGTGTGAGTATATGAATGAATGTGAGTGTGTGCGAGGCGAGTGTGAGTGTGTGCGAGGCGAGTGTGTGTGAGTGTGAGTGTGAGTATGTGTGTGAGTGTGAGTATATGAGTGAGTGAGTGTGAATGTGTGTGAGTGTGAGTATATGAGTGAGTGAGTGTGAATGTGTGTGAGTGTGAGTATATGAGTGAGTGAGTGTGAGTGTGTGTGAGTATATGAGTGAGTGAGTGTGAGTGTGAGTATATGAGTGAGTGTGTGCGAGGTGAGTGAGTGTGTGTGAGTGTGAGTATGTATGAGTGTGAGTATGTATGTGTGTGAGTATGTGTGAGTGTGTGTATGAGTGAGTGTGTGTGAGTGTGTGTGAGTATATTAGTGAGTGTGAGTGTGTGTGAGTATATGAGTGAGTGTGTGCGAGGTGTGAGTGTGTGTATGAGTGAGTGTGTGTGAGTGTGTGTGAGTATATTAGTGAGTGTGAGTGTGTGTGTGTGTGTATGAGTGAGTGTGTGTGAGTATATGAATGAGTGTGAGTGTGAGTGTGTATGAGTGTGTGTGAGTGTATGAGTGAGTGTGTGAGTTTGTGTGAGTGTGTGTGAGTGTGAATGTGTGCGAGGCGAGTGTGAGTGTGTGTGAGTGTATGAGTGAGTGTATGAGTGAGTGTGAGTGTGTGCGAGGCGAGTGTGAGTGTATGAGTGAGTCTGTGTGAGCGAGTGAGTGTGAGTGTGTGCAAAGCGAGTGTGTGTGTGTGAGTGTGAGTGAGTGTGAGTGTGTGTGAGTGTATGAGTGAGTGTGTGTGTGTGAGTGTGTGCGAGGCAAGTGTGAGTGTATGAGTGAGTGTGTGTGAGTGAGCGCGAGTGTATGTGCGAGGCGAGTGAGTGTGAGTGAGTGAGTGTGAGTGTGTGTGAGGCGAGCGAGTGTGAGCGCGTGTGAGTGAGTGTGTGTGTGTGAGTGTATGAGTGAGTGTGTGTGAGTGTGTGCGAGGTGAGTGTGAGTGTATGCGAGGCAAGTGAGTGTGTGTGTGTGTGTGAGCATGTGTGAATGTGTGTGTGTGTGAGTGTGTGTGTGTGTGTGCGAGGCGAGTGTGAGTGTGTGCGAGGCGAGTGTGAGCGTGTGTGAGTGAGTGTGAGTGAGTGTGTGTGTGTGAGTGAGTGAGTGTGTGTGTGCGAGGCGAGTGTGATTGTGTGTGAGTGAGTGTGAGTGAGTGTGAGTGTATGAGTGAGTGTGAGTGACTGTGAGTGATTGTGAGTGAGTGTGAGTGAGTGTGAGTGAGTGTGAGCGTGTGTGAGCGTGTGTGTGTATGTGTGAGTGAGTGTGAGTGAGTGTGAGTGTGTGTGAGTGTGAGTGTGAGTGAATGTGTGTGTGAGAGTGAGTGTGAGTGAGTGTGTGAGTGAGTGTGTGTGTGTGCGTGCGAGGTGAGTGTGAGCGTGTGTGAGCGTGTGTGAGCGAGTGTGTGTGAGCGTGTGTGTGTGAGCGTGTGTGAGCGTGTGTGTGTGAGTGTGTGTGAGTGTGTGTGAGTGAGTGTGAGCATGTGTGTGTGTGAGTGTGTGTGTGTGTGTGAGTGAGTGCGTGTGAGTGAGTGTGAGTGAGTGTGAATGAGTGTGAATGAGTGTGAGTGAGTGTGAGTGAGTGTGAGTGAGCGTGTGTGTGAGTGAGTGTGAGTGTGAGTGTGTGAGTGTGTGAGTGAGTGAGTGTGAGTGTGTGTGAGTGTGTGTGAGTGTGTGTGAGTGTGTGAGTGTGTGCGAGTGTGTGTGAGTGAGTGTGAGCATGTGTGTGTGTGAGTGTGTGAGTGAGTGTGTGAGTGTGTGCGAGTGTGTGTGAGTGAGTGTGAGCATGTGTGTGTGTGAGTGTGTGAGTGTGTGTGTGAGTGAGTGCGTGTGAGTGAGTGTGAGTGAGTGTGAATGAGTGTGAATGAGTGTGAGTGAGTGTGAGTGAGTGTGAGTGAGTGTGAGTGAGTGAGCGTGTGTGTGAGTGAGTGTGTGCGAGGCGAGTGTGTGTGAGTGAGTGTGTGTGAGTGTGTGAGTGTGTGAGTGTGAGTGTGTGTGTGTGAGTGTGTGTGAGTGTGTGTGAGTGTGAGTGAGTGTGAGTGTGTGAGTGAGTGTGAGTGTGTGTGCGAGGCGAGTGTGAGTGAGTGTGAGTGTGCTGTAATCTCTGCTGTTACCTCTGCTCTGCGGTCTGGTGTCTGCGTAGTTGCAGTAAGATCTCCTCCAGCTGCTGTGATTTCTCCCAGAGTTTCTGATGCAGATTCCCAAGGACGGGCTCGAGATGGGGGCTGCTGGTCGACTCACTGCAAAACAGCAGGTGGCAGTGTTGGTGTGTGCGAGGCAGTCTCACTCCCCCTCGGAGTGACCACTCCCTCTCCCCTCGGAGTGACCCCTCCCTCTCCCCTCGGAGTGACCACTCACTCTCCCCTCGGAGTGACCACTCCCTCTCCCCTCGGAGTGACCACTCCCTCTCCCCTCGGAGTGACCACTTCCTCTCCCCTCGGAGTGACCACTCACTCTCCCCTCAGAGTGACCACTCCCTCTCCCCTCGGAGTGACCACTCCCTCTTCCCTCGGAGTGACCACTCACTCTCCCCTCGGAGTGACCACTCCCTCTCCCCTCGGAGTGACCACTCCCTCTTCCCTCGGAGTGACCACTCACTCTCCCCTCGGAGTGACCACTCACTCTCCCCTCGGAGTGACCACTCACTCTCCCCTCGGAGTGACCACTCCCTCTTCCCTCGGAGTGACCACTCACTCTCCCCTCGGAGTGACCACTTCCTCTCCCCTCGGAGTGACCACTCCACCTCCCCTCAGAGTGACCACTCCCCCTCCCCTCGGAGTGACCACTCCCTCTCCCCTCGGAGTGACCACTCCCTCTCCCCTCGGAGTGACCGCTCACTCTCCCCTCGGAGTGACCGCTCCCTCTCCCCTCGGAGTGACCGCTCACTCACCCCTCGGAGTGACCACTCACTCTCCCCTCAGAGTGACCACTCCCTCTCCCCTCGGAGTGACCACTCAAACTACCCTCGGAGTGACCACTCACTCTCCCCTCGGAGTGACCACTCACTCTCCCCTCGGAGTGACCTCTCACTCTCCCCTCAGTGTGACCACTCACTCTCCCTTCAGAGTGACCACTCACTCTCCCCTCAGTGTGACCACTCACTCTCCCCTCAGTGTGACCACTCACTCTCCCCTCAGTGTGACCACACACTCTCCCTTCAGAGTGACCACACACTCTCCCCTCAGAGTGACCACTCACTCTCCCTTCAGACTGACCACACACTCTCCCCTCAGAGTGACCACTTACTCTCCCCTCAGAGTGACCACTTACTCTCCCCTCAGAGTGACCACTCACTCACCCCTTGGAGTGACCTCTCACTCTCCCCTCGGAGTGACCACTAGGTCACCCTTCAGAGTGACAACACAACCAGCCCATGGAGTGACCAGACACTCTCCTCTCAGAGTGGTCAGACACCGTCCCTGCTCGGATGGACCAGACTCACAGACGTTTGATTTCACCAAAAGCTTCGTCCAGACGTTCGTCTGTAAATCGAGCGGGCGCTGTCTGTAAATGTCTCCGTGCACTCAGCTCCAGACCCCGAACCTGGACTCCTGCAACACATCAAACACAGCTCAGACACAGGACAGGTACAGCACGGGGTTAGATACAGAGTAAAGCTCCCTCTACACTGTCCCCATCAAACACTCCCAGGACAGGTACAGCACGGGGTTAGATACAGAGTAAAGCTCCCTCTACACTGTCCCCATCAAACACTCCCAGGACAGGTACAGCGCGGGGTTAGATACAGAGTAAAGCTCCCTCTACACTGTCCCCATCAAACACTCCCAGGACAGGTACAGCACGGGGTTAGATACAGAGTAAAGCTCCCTCTACACTGTCCCCATCAAACACTCCCAGGACAGGTACAGCACGGGGTTAGATACAGAGTAAAGCTCCTTCTACACTGTCCACATCAAACACTCCCAGGACAGGTACAGCACGGGGTTAGATACAGAGTAAATCTCCCTCTACACTGTCCCCATCAAACACTCCCAGGACAGGTACAGCACGGGGTTAGATACAGTGTAAATCTCCCTCTACACTGTCCACATCAAACACTCCCAGGACAGGTACAGCACGGGGTTAGATACAGAGTAAAGCTCCCTCTACACCGTCCCCATCAAACACTCCCAGGACAGGTACAGCACGGGGTTAGATACAGAGTAAAGCTCCCTCTACACTGTCCCCATCAAACACTCCCAGGACAGGTACAGCACGGGGTTAGATACAGACTAAAGCTCCCTCTACACTGTCCCCATCAAACACTCCCAGGACAGGTACAGCACGGGGTTAGATACAGAGTAAAGCTCCCTCTACACCGTCCCCATCAAACACTCCCAGGACAGGTACAGCACGGGGTTAGATACAGTGTAAATCTCCCTCTACACTGTCCACATCAAACACTCCCAGGACAGGTACAGCACGGGGTTAGATACAGAGTAAAGCTCCCTCTACACCGTCCCCATCAAACACTCCCAGGACAGGTACAGCACGGGGTTAGATACAGAGTAAAGCTCCCTCTACACTGTCCCCATCAAACACTCCCAGGACAGGTACAGCACGGGGTTAGATACAGAGTAAAGCTCCCTCTACACTGTCCCCATCAAACACTCCCAGGACAGGTACAGCACGGGGTTAGATACAGAGTAAAGCTCCCTCTACATAGTCCCCATCAAACACTCCCAGGACAGGTACAGCACGGGGTTAGATACAGAGTAAAGCTCCCTCTACACTGTCCCCATCAAACACTCCCAGGACAGGTACAGCACGGGGTTAGATACAGAGTAAATCTCCCTCTACACTATCCCCATCAAACACTCCCAGGACAGGTACAGCACGGGGTTAGATACAGAGTAAAGCTCCCTCTACACTGTCCCCATCAAACACTCCCAGGACAGGTACAGCACGGGGTTAGATACAGAGTAAATCTCCCTCTACACTGTCCCCATCAAACACTCCCAGGACAGGTACAGCATGGGGTTAGATACAGACTAAATCTCCCTCTACACTGTCCCCATCAAACACTCCCAGGACAGGTACAGCACGGGGTTAGATACAGAGTAAAGCTCCCTCTACACTGTCCCCATCAAACACTCCCAGGACAGGTACAGCACAGGGTTAGATACAGAGTAAAGCTCCCTCTACACTGTCCCCATCAAACACTCCCAGGACAGGTACAGCACGGGGTTAGATACAGAGTAAATCTCCCTCTACACTGTCCCCATCAAACACTCCCAGGACAGGTACAGCACGAGGTTAGATACAGAGTAAAGCTCCCTCTACAACGTACCCATCAAACACTCCCAGGACAGGTACAGCACGGGGTTAGATACAGAGTAAAGCTCCCTCTACTCTGACCCCATCAAACACTCCCAGGACAGGTACAGCACGGGGTTAGATACAGAGTAAATCTCCCTCTACACCGTCCCCATCAAACACTCCCAGGACAGGTACAGCACGGGGTTAGATACAGAGTAATGCTCCCTCTACACTGTCCCCATCAAACACTCCCAGGACAGGTACAGCACGAGGTTAGATACAGAGTAATGCTCCCTCTACACTGTCCCCATCAAACACTCCCAGGACAGGTACAGCACGGGGTTAGATACAGAGTAAATCTCCCTCTACACTGTCCCCATCAAACACTCCCAGGACAGGTACAGCACGGGGTTAGATACAGAGTAAAGCTCCCTCTACACTGTCCCCATCAAACACTCCCAGGACAGGTACAGCACGGGGTTAGATAGAGAGTAAATCTCCCTCCACACCGTCCCCATCAAACACTCCCAGGACAGGTACAGCACGGGGTTAGATACAGAGTAAATCTCCCTCTTCTCTGTCCCCATCAAACATTCCCAGGACAGGGACAGCACAGGGTTAGATACAGAGTAAATCTCCCTCTACACCGTCCCCGTCAAACACTCCCAGGACAAGTAAGGCACGGGGTTAGATACAGAGTAAAGCTCCCTCTACACTGTCCCCATCAAACACTCCCAGGACAGGTCCAGCACGGGGTTAGATACAGAGTAAAGCTCCCTCTACACTGTCCCCATCAAACACTCCCAGGACAGTTACAGTACGGGGTTAGATACAGAGTAAAGCTCCCTCTACACTGTCCCCATCAAACACTCCCAGGACAGGTACAGCACGGGGTTAGATACAGAGTAAAGCTCCCTCTACACCGTCCCCATCAAACACTCCCAGGACAGGTACAGCACGGGGTTAGATACAGAGTAAAGCTCCCTCTACACCGTCCCCATCTAACACTCCCAGGACAGGTACAGCACGGGGTTAGATACAGAGTAAAGCTCCCTCTACACTGTCCCCATCAAACACTCCCAGGACAGGTACAGCACGGGGTTAGATACAGAGTAAATCTCCCTCTTCTCTGTCCCCATCAAACATTCCCAGGACAGGGACAGCACAGGGTTAGATACAGAGTAAATCTCCCTCTAC
The DNA here is from genome assembly GCA_026770705.1 of Isurus oxyrinchus. Lineage (NCBI taxonomy): Eukaryota > Metazoa > Chordata > Chondrichthyes > Lamniformes > Lamnidae > Isurus > Isurus oxyrinchus. The sequence continues at coordinate 41,616 of JANJGN010003038.1, forward strand.
ACCGTCCCCGTCAAACACTCCCAGGACAAGTAAGGCACGGGGTTAGATACAGAGTAAAGCTCCCTCTACACTGTCCCCATCAAACACTCCCAGGACAGGTCCAGCACGGGGTTAGATACAGAGTAAAGCTCCCTCTACACTGTCCCCATCAAACACTCCCAGGACAGTTACAGTACGGGGTTAGATACAGAGTAAAGCTCCCTCTACACTGTCCCCATCAAACACTCCCAGGACAGGTACAGCACGGGGTTAGATACAGAGTAAAGCTCCCTCTACACCGTCCCCATCAAACACTCCCAGGACAGGTACAGCACGGGGTTAGATACAGAGTAAAGCTCCCTCTACACCGTCCCCATCTAACACTCCCAGGACAGGTACAGCACGGGGTTAGATACAGAGTAAAGCTCCCTCTACACTGTCCCCATCAAACACTCCCAGGACAGGTACAGCACGGGGTTAGATAGAGAGTAAAGCTCCCTCTACACCGTCCCCATCAAACACTCCCAGGACAGGTACAGCACGGGGTTAGATACAGAGTAAATCTCCCTCCACACCGTCCCCATCAAACACTCCCAGGACAGGTACAGCACGGGGTTAGATACAGAGTAAATCTCCCTCTACACTGTCCCCATCAAACACTCCCAGGACAGGTACAGCACGGGGTTAGATACAGAGTAAAGCTCCCTCTTCTCTGTCCCCATCAAACACTCCCAGGACTGGTACAGCACGGGGTTAGATACAGAGTAAAGCTCCCTCTACACCGTCCCCATCAAACACTCCCAGGACAGGTACAGCACGGAGTTAGATACAGAGTAAAGCTCCCTCTACACTGTCCCCATCAAACTCTCCCAGGACAGGTACAGCACGGGGTTAGATACAGAGTAA
>JANJGN010003038.1:47500-52510 GCA_026770705.1 Isurus oxyrinchus
ACCATCTTCCAATTACATTATATACGTTAAAAGCTTCATGACGTACTCTTTGATTCGATAGTCCTGTCGTTGGAGCTGCTCGGTCAGGAGAAGATTCTCTTGGTAGAGCTGAAGGACGTGCCCCTCGAGAGCCGAGCGCTTCCCGTGGGCCGTCTGCACTCGAGGTCTGAGGCTGCGGGTGGGCGAGGGCCCTGGAGGGACAGAGAAGGCCAAGGGGTTTATTCGCTCATCACCGGAAACCCCTCAGACCACCCCGATTGCCGGCGGCACCGCTACCCCTGAACCCATCGCGCCCTTAGTCCCAAAGTCATCCAAACAGACTCCGGGAGGATCCTCGCTCCCCGAACTCCGAGAACCCCCTCACTCCCCAAACTCTGAGGGCCCCCTCACTCCCCAAACTCTGAGACCCCCCTCACTCCCCGAACTCTGAGAACCCCCTCACTCCCCAAACTCGGAGACCCCCCTCACTCCCCAAACTCTGAGACCCCCTCACTCCCCAAAATCTCAGAGCTCCCTCACTCCCCAAACTCTGAGACCCCCCTCACTCCCCAAAATCTGAGACCCCCCTCACTCCCCAAACTCTGAGACCCCCCTCACTCCCCAAACTCTGAGACCCCCCTCACTCCCCAAACTCTGAGACCTCCCTCACTCCCCAAACTCTGAGACTCCCCTCACTCCCCAAACTCTGAGACCCCCCTCACTCCCAAACTCTCAGAGCCCCCTCACTCCCCAAACTCTGAGACCCCCCTCACTCCCCAAACTCTGTGACCACCCTCACTCCCCAAACTCTGAGACCCCCCTCACTCCCCAAACTCGGAGACCCCACTCACTCTCCAAACTCTGTGACCCCCCTCACTCCCCAAACTCTGAGAGCCCCCTCACTCCCCAAACTCAGAGAACTCCCTCACTCCCCAAACTCTGAGACCTCCCTCACTCCCCAAACTCTGAGACCCCCCTCACTCTCCAAACTCTGAGAACCCCCTCACTCCCCAAACTCTGAGACCCCCCTCACTCCCCAAACTCTGAGACCCCCCTCACTCCCCAAACTCTGAGACCCCCCCTCACTCCCCAAACTCTGAGACCCCCCTCACTTTCCAAACTCTGAGACCCCCCCTCACTCCCCAAACTCTGAGACCTCCCTCACTCCCCAAACTCTGAGACCCCCCTAACTCCCCAAACTCTGAGACCCCCCTCACTCCCCAAACTCTGAGACCCCCCTCACTCCCCAAACTCTGAGACCCCCCTCACTCCCCAAACTCTGAGACTCCCCTCACTCCCCAAACTCTGAGACCCCCCTCACTCCCCAAACTCTGAGACTCCCCTCTCTCCCCAAACTCTGAGACCCCCCTCACTCCCCAAACTCGGAGACCACCCTCACTCTCCAAACTCAGAGACCCCCCTCACTCCCCAAACTCTGAGACCCCCCTCACTCCCAAAACTCTGAGACCCCCCTCACTCCCAAAACTCTGAGACCCCCCTCACTCCCCAAACTCTGAGACCCCCCTCACTCCCCAAACTCTGAGAGCCCCCTCACTCCCCAAACTCTGAGACCCCCCTCACTCCCCAAACTCTGAGACCCCCCCTCACTCCCCAAACTCTGAGACCCCCCTCACTCCCCAAACTCTGAGACCCCCCCTCACTCCCCAAACTGTGAGACCCCCCCTCACTCCCCAAACTCTGAGACCCCTCTCACTGCCCAAACTCTGAGACCCCCCTCACTCCCCAAACTCCGAGACCTCCCTCACTCCCCAAACTCTGAGACCCCCCCTCACTCCCCAAACTCTGAGACCCCCCTCACTCCCCAAACTCTGAGAAACCCCCCTCACTCCCCAAACTCTGAGACCCCCCTCACTCCCCAAACTCGGAGACCCCCCCTCACTCCCCAAACTCTGAGAAACCCCCCCTCACTCCCCAAACTCTGAGACCCCCCTCACTCCCCAAACTCTCAGAGCTCCCTCACTCCCAAACTCTGAGACCCCCCTCACTCCCCAAACTCTCAGAGCTCCCTCACTCCCAAACTCTGAGACCCCCCTCACTCCCCAAACTCTGAGACCCCCCCTCACTCCTCAAACTCTGAGACCTCCCTCACTCCCCAAACTCTGAGACCCCCCTCACTCCTCAAACTCTGAGACCTCCCTCACTCCCCAAACTCTGAGACCCCCCTCACTCCCCAAACTCTCAGAGCTCCCTCACTCCCAAACTCTGAGACCCCCCTCACTCCCCAAACTCTCAGAGCTCCCTCACTCCCAAACTCTGAGAGCCCCCTCACTCCTCAAACTCTGAGACTCCCCTCACTCCCCAAACTCTGAGAACTCCCTCACTCCCCAAACTCTGAGACCCCCCTCACTCCCCAAACTCTGAGACCTCCCTCACTCCCCAAACTCTGAGACCCCCCTCACTGCCCAAACTCTGAGACCCCCCCTCACTCCCCAAACTCTGAGACCCTCCTCACTCCCCAAACTCTGAGACTCCCCTCACTCCCCAAACTCTGAGACCTCCCTCACTCCCCAAACTCTGAGACTACCTCTCTCCCAAACTCTGAGACCCCCCTCACTCCCCAAACTCTGAGACCTCCCTCACTCCCCAAACTCTGAGACCTCCCTCACTCCCCAAACTCTGAGACCCCCTCACTCCCCAAACTCTGAGACTACCTCTCTCCCCAAACTCTGAGACCCCCCTCACTCCCCAAACTCTGAGACCCCCCTCACTCCCCAAACTCTGAGACCCCCCTCACTCCCCAAACTCTGAGACCCCCCTCACTCCCCAAACTCTGAGACCCCCCTCACTCCCCAAACTCTGAGACCCCCCTCACTCCCCAAACTCTGAGACCCCCCTCACTCCCCAAACTCTGAGACCCCCCTCACTCCCCAAACTCTGAGACCCCCCTCACTCCCCAAACTCTGAGAAACCCCCCTCACTCCCCAAACTCTGAGACCCCCCCTCACTCCCCAAACTCTGAGACCTCCCTCACTCCCCAAACTCTGAGACCCCCCTCACTCCCCAAACTCTGAGACCCCCCTCACTCCCCAAACTCTGAGACCCCCCTCACTCCCCAAACTCTGAGACCCCCCTCACTCCCCAAACTCTGAGACCCCCTCACTCCCCAAACTCTGAGACCCCCCCTCACTCCCCAAACTCTGAGACCTCCCTCACTCCCCAAACTCTGAGACCCCCCTCACTCCCCAAACTCTGAGACCTCCTCACTCCCCAAACTCTGAGACCTCCCTCACTCCCCAAACTCTGAGACCCCCTCACTCCCCAAACTCTGAGACCCCCCTCACTCACCAAACTCTGAGACCCCCCTCACTCTCCAAACTCTGAGACCCCCCCTCACTCCCCAAACTCTGAGACCCCCCCTCACTCCCCAAACTCTGAGACCCCCTCACTCCCCAAACTCTGAGACCTCCCTCACTCCCCAAACTCTGAGACCCCCCTCACTCCCCAAACTCTGAGACCCCCCTCACTCCCCAAACTCTGAGACCCCCCTCACTCCCCAAACTCTGAGACCTCCCTCACTCCCCAAACTCTGAGACCCCCCTCACTCCCCAAACTCTGAGACTCCCCTCACTCCCCAAACTCTGAGACCCCCCTCACTCCCCAAACTCTGAGACCCCCCTCACTCTCCAAACACTGAGACCCCCCTCACTCCCCAAACTCTGAGAACTCCCTCACTCCCCAAACTCTGAGACCCCCCTCACTCCCCAAACTCTGAGACCTCCCCTCACTCCCCAAACTCTGAGACCCCCCTCACTCCCCAAACTCTGAGACCCCCCTCACTCCCCAAACTCTGAGACCCCCTCACTCCCAAACTCTGAGACCCCCTCACTCCCCAAACTCTGAGACCCCCCTCACTCCCCAAACTCTGAGACCCCCCTCACTCCCCAAACTCTGAGACCCCCCTCACTACCCAAACTCTGAGACCCCCCTCACTCCCCAAACTCTGAGACCCCCCTCACTCCCCAAACTCTGAGAGCCCCCTCACTCCCCAAACTCTGAGACCCCCCCTCACTCCCCAAACTCTGAGACCTCCCTGACTCCCCAAACTCTGAGACCCCCCTCACTCCCCAAACTCTCAGAGCCCCCTCACTCCCCAAACTCGGAGACCCCCCTCACTCCCCAAACTCGGAGACCCCCCTCACTCCCCAAACTCTGAGACCCCCCCTCACTCTCCAAACATTGAGAACCCCCTCACTCCCCAAACTCGGAGACCCCCCTCACTCCCCAAACTCTGAGACCCCCCTCACTCCCCAAACTCTGAGACCCCCCTCACTCCCCAAACTCTGAAACCCCCTCAATCCCGAAGCTGTGGGACTCCTCCCCCTACACCACCCTCGCCAGATGGTGGGTCTCCTCATGTTGCCTCACCCAGTGCTCAAAAGCTCCACACCACCACTTGCCAAACTATGTGACCTTTCACCCCAACCCCCCTCCCCAAACAGTGTGAGTCCACATCAACCCCACTTCTGGCCACCCAAAATGGGGGTTCTTCACCCAAGACATGAATTGTAGGGCCCTTGCCCACCCCCGACCATAACTGAGGGACACTCACCGCTCGCCCAACCTAAGCAGTGGGACTCCTCAATCCACGTACCCACCCCAGTCTAAACGGCTGGTCTCCAACCCAAGGGAACTCTCCCACAGTGAACGTTCAGCACAGAAACCAACTTGGATGGAGTGCTGCACTGTCGGAGGGTCAGTGCTGAGGGAGCCCCGCACTGTCGGAGGGTCAGCGCTGAGGGAGAGCCGCACTGTCGGAGGGTCAGTGCTGAGGGAGAGCCGCACTGTCGGAGGGTCAGTGCTGAGGGAGAGCCGCACTGTCGGAGGGTCAGTGCTGAGGGAGAGCCGCACTGTCGGAGGGTCAGTGCTGAGGGAGAGCCGCACTGTCGGAGGGTCAGTGCTGAGGGAGAGCCGCACTGTCGGAGGGTCAGTGCTGAGGGAGAGTTGCACTGTCGGAGGGTCAGTACTGAGGGAGAGCAGCACTGTTGGAGGGTCAGTGCTGAGGGAGCACCG
>JANJGN010003039.1:5000-7500 GCA_026770705.1 Isurus oxyrinchus
CTCTGACCTGTGTGTGTGTGTGTTTAAGCTGCAGGGTCTCTGACCTTTGTGTGTGTGTGTGTGTGTGTGTAAGCTGCAGGGTCTCTGACCTGTGTGTGTGTATAAGCTGCAGGGTCTCTGACCTGTGTGTGTGTGTCTGTGTGTGTGTGTGTAAGCTGCAGGGTCTCTGACCTTTGTGTGTGTGTGTGTGTCTGTGTGTCTGTGTGTGTGTGTGTGTGTGTAAGCTGCAGGTTCTCTGTCCTGTGTGTGTGTGTGTCTGTGTGTGTGTGTGTGTGTGTGTGTGTAAGCTGCAGGTTCTCTGTCCTGTGTGTGTGTGTGTGTGTGTGTGTGTGTGTGTGTGTGTGTGTGTGTGTGTGTGTGTGTGTGTGTGTGTGTGTAAGCTGCAGGGTCTCTGATCTGTGTGTGTGTGTGTAAGCTGCAGGGTCTCTGATCTGTGTGTGTGTGTGTAAGCTGCAGGGTCTCTGATCTGTGTGTGTGTGTGTAAGCTGCAGGGTCTCTGACCTGTGTGTGTAAGCTGCAGGGTCTCTGACCTGTGTGTGTAAGCTGCAGGGTCTCTGACCTGTGTGTGTGTGTGTTTAAGCTGCAGGGTCTCTGACCTTTGTGTGTGTGTGTGTGTGTGTGTGTGTGTGTAAGCTGCAGGGTCTCTGACCTGTGTGTGTGTGTCTGTGTGTTTGTGTGTAAGCTGCAGGGTCTCTGACCTGTGTGTGTGTAAGCTGCAGGGTCTCTGTCCTGTGTGTGTGTGTGTGTGTGTGTGTGTGTAAGCTGCAGGGTCTCTGACCTTTGTGTGTGTGTGCGTGTAAGCTGCAGGGTCTCTGATCTGTGTGTGTGTGTGTGTGTGTGTGTGTGTGTAAGCTGCAGGGTCTCTGACCTTTGTGTGTGTGTAAGCTGCAGGGTCTCTGTCCTGTGTGTGTGTAAGCTGCAGGGTTTCTGACCTATGTGTGTGTAAGCTGCAGGGTCTCTGACCTTTGTGTGTGTGTGTAAGCTGCAGGGTCTCTGACATTTGTGTGTGTGTGTGTAAGCTGCAGGGTCTCTGACCTGTGTGTGTGTAAGAAGCAGGGTCTCTGAACTTTGTGTGTGTGTGTGAGCTGCAGTGTCTCTGACCTTTGTGTATGTGTGTGTGTGTTGAGCTGCAGGGTCTCGGACCTGTCTGTGTGTGTGTGTCTGAGTGTGTAAGCTGCAGGGTCTCTGACCTTTGTGTCTGTGTGTGTGTGTGTGTGTGTGTGTGTGTGTGTGTGTGTGTGTGTGTAAGCTGCAGCGTCTCTGACCTTTGTGTGTGTGTGTGTGTGTAAGCTGCAGGGTCTCTGACCTGTGTGTGTGTGTGTCTGTGTGTGTGTGTGTAAGCTGCAGGGTCTCTGACCTGTCTGTGTGTGTGTGTCTGAGTGTGTAAGCTGCAGGGTCTCTGACCTTTGTGTCTGTGTGTGTGTGTAAGCTGCAGCGTCTCTGACCTTTGTGTGTGTGTGTGTGTGTAAGCTGCAGGGTCTCTGACCTTTGTGTGTGAGTGTGTGTAAGCAGCAGGGTCTCTGACCTATGTGTGTGTGTGTGTGTGTGTGTGTGTGTGTGTGTGTGTGTGTGTGTGTGTGTAAGCTGCAGGGTCTCTGACCTGTGTGTGTGTGTGTGTGTGTGTGTGTGTGTAAGCTGCAGGGTCTCTGACCTGTGTGTGTGTCTGTGTGTGTGTGTGTGTGTGTGTGTAAGCTGCAGGGTCTCTGACCTTTGTGTGTGTTGTTTGTGTGTGTGTGTGTGTGTGTCTGTGTGTGTGCTAGCTGCAGTGTCTCTGACCTTTGTGTCTGTGTGTGTGTGTGTGTCTGTGTGTGTGTGTGTGTAAGCTGCAGGGTCTCTGACCTGTGTGTGTGTAAGCTGCAGGGTCTCTGACCTGTGTGTGTGTGTGTGTGTGTGTAAGCTGCAGGGTCTCTGACCTGTGTGTGTGTAAGCTGCAGGGTCTCTGACCTTTTTGTGTGTGTGTGTGTGTGTAAGCTGCAGGGTCTCTGACCTTTGCGTTTGTGTGTGTGTGTGTGTGTGTGTGATCTGCAGGGTCTCTGACCTGTGTGTGTGTGTGTAAGCTGCAGGGTCTCTGACCTGTGTGTGTGTGTGTGTGTGTGTGTGTGTGTGTGTGTGTGTGTGTGTGTGTGTGTGTGTGTGTGTGTGTGTGTGTGTGTGTGTGTGTGTGTGTGTGTGTGTGTGTGTGTGTGTGTAAACTGCAGGGTCTCTGTCCTGTGTGTCTGTGAAAACTGCAGGGTCTCTGAACTTTGTGTGTGTGTGTGTGTGTGTGTGTTTGTAAGCTGCAGGGTCTCTGACCTGTGTGTGTGTGTGTGTGTAAGCTGCAGCGTCTCTGACCTTTGTGTGTGTGTGTGTGTGTAAGCTGCAGGGTCTCTGACCTTTGTGTGTGAGTGTGTGTAAGCAGCAGGGTCTCTGACCTATGTGTGTGTGTGTGTAAGCTGCAGGGTCTCTGAACTTTGTGTGTGTGTGTGTAAGCTGCAGGGTCTCTGAACTTTGTGTGTGTGTG
>JANJGN010003039.1:25000-27500 GCA_026770705.1 Isurus oxyrinchus
TGTGTGTGTGTGTGAAAGCTGCAGGGTCTCTGAACTGTGTGTGTGTTTGTAAGCTGCAGGGTGTCTGACCTGTGTGTGTGTGTGTGTGTGTGTAAGCTGCAGGGTGTCTGAACTTTGTGTGTGTCAGTGTGAGTGTTAGTGTAAGCTGCAGGGTCACTGAACTTTATGTGTGTGTGTGAGTGTCTGTGTAAGCTGCAAGGTCTCTGAACTGTGTGTGTGTGTCAGTGTGTATTAGTGTGTGTGTGTGTCTGTGTGAGTGTGTGTGTGTAAGCTGCAGGGTCTCTGACCTGTCTGTATGTGTGTGTGTGTGCTTTTAAGCTGCAGGGTCTCTGACCTGTCTGTATGTGTGTGTGTGTGCTTTTAAGCTGCAGGGTCTCTGACCTGTCTGTATGTGTGTGTGTGTGTCTGTGCGTGTGTGCTTTTAAGCTGCAGGGTTTCTGACCTGCGTGTGTGTGTGTTTTTAAGCTGCAGGGTCTCTGACCTGCGTGTGTGTGTGTGTCTGTGTTTGTAAGCTGCAGGGTCCCTGACCTGTGTGTGTGTGTGTAAGCTGCAGGGTCTCTGACCTGTGTGTGTGTGTGTAAGCTGCAGGGTCTCTGAACTGTCTGTGTGTGTGTGTAAGCTGCAGTATCTCTGACCTATGTGTGTGTGTAAGTGTAAGCTGCAGGGTCTCTGACCTGTCTGTGTGTGTGTGTGTAAGATTAAGCTGCAGGGTCTCTGACCTGTGTGTGTGCGTGTGTAAGCTGCAGGGTCTCTGACCTGTGTGTGTGTGTAAGCTGCAGTGTCTCTGACCTGTGTGTGTGTAAGCTGCAGGGTCTCTGACCTGTGTGTGTGTGTGTAAGCTGCAGGGTCTCTGACCTGTGTGTGTGCGTGTGTAAGCTGCAGGGTCTCTGACCTGTGTGTGTGCGTGTGTAAGCTGCAGGGTCTCTGACCTGTGTGTGTGCGTGTGTAAGCTGCAGGGTCTCTGACCTGTGTGTGTGTGTGTGTGTGTGTAAGCTGCAGGGTCTCTGACCTGTGTGTGTGTGTGTGTGTGTAAGCTGCAGGGTCTCTGACCTGTGTGTGTGTGTGTGTAAGCTGCAGGGTCTCTGACCTGTGTGTGTGTGTGTGTGTGTGTGTAAGCTGCAGGGTCTCTGACCTGTGTGTGTGTGTGTGTGTAAGCTGCAGGGTCGCTGACCTGTGTGTGTGTGTGTGTAAGCTGCAGGGTCTCTGACCTGTGTGTGTGTGTGTGTAAGCTGCAGGGTCTCTGATCTGTGTGTGTGTGTGTGTGTGTGTGTAAGCTGCAGGGTCTCTGACCTGTGTGTGTGTGTGTAAGCTGCAGGGTCTCTGACCTGTCTGTATGTGTGTGTGTGTGCTTTTAAGCTGCAGGGTCTCTCACCTGTCTGTATGTGTGTGTGTGTGCTTTTAAGCTGCAGGGTCTCTCACCTGTCTGTATGTGTGTGTGTGTGCTTTTAAGCTGCAGGGTCTCTGACCTGTCTGTATGTGTGTGTTTGTGCTTTTAAGCTGCGGGGTCTCTGACCTGTCTGTATGTGTGTGTGTGTGCTTTTAAGCTGCAGGGTCTCTCACCTGTCTGTATGTGTGTGTGTGTGCTTTTAAGCTGCGGGGTCTCTGACCTGTCTGTATGTGTGTGTGTGTGCTTTTAAGCTGCAGGGTCTCTGACCTGTCTGTATGTGTGTGTTTGTGCTTTTAAGCTGCAGGGTCTCTGACCTGTCTGTATGTGTGTGTGTGTGCTTTTAAGCTGCAGGGTCTCTGACCTGTCTGTATGTGTGTGTGTGTGCTTTTAAGCTGCAGGGTCTCTGACCTGTCTGTATGTGTGTGTGTGTGTCTGTGCGTGTGTGCTTTTAAGCTGCAGGGTCTCTGACCTGCGTGTGTGTGTGTTTTTAAGCTGCAGGGTCTCTGACCTGCGTGTGTGTGTGTTTTTAAGCTGCAGGGTCTCTGACCTGTCTGTATGTGTGTGTGTGTGCTTTTAAGCTGCAGGGTCTCTGACCTGTCTGTATGTGTGTGTGTGTGCTTTTAAGCTGCAGGGTCTCTGACCTGTCTGTATGTGTGTGTGTGTGCTTTTAAGCTGCAGGGTCTCTGACCTGTCTGTATGTGTGTGTGTGTGCTTTTAAGCTGCAGGGTCTCTGACCTGTCTGTATGTGTGTGTGTGTGTCTGTGCGTGTGTGCTTTTAAGCTGCAGGGTCTCTGACCTGCGTGTGTGTGTGTTTTTAAGCTGCAGGGTCTCTGACCTGCGTGTGTGTGTGTGTCTGTGTTTGTAAGCTGCAGGGTCCCTGACCTGTGTGTGTGTGTGTAAGCTGCAGGGTCTCTGACCTGTGTGTGTGTGTGTAAGCTGCAGGGTCTCTGACCTGTGTGTGTGAGTGTGTGTGTGTGTGTAAGCTGCAGGGTGTCTTTGTGTGAGTGTGAGTGTGAGTGTGAGTATGAGTGTGTGTGTGTAAGCTGCAGGGTCTCTGACCTGTGTGTGTGTGTGTGTAAGCTGCAGGGTCTCTGACCTGTGTGTGTGTGTGTG
>JANJGN010003039.1:32500-52445 GCA_026770705.1 Isurus oxyrinchus
TGTAAGCTGCAGGGTCTCTGACCTGTGTGTGTGCGTGTGTAAGCTGCAGGGTCTCTGACCTGTGTGTGTGCGTGTGTAAGCTGCAGGGTCTCTGACCTGTGTGTGTGCGTGTGTAAGCTGCAGGGTCTCTGACCTGTGTGTGTGTGTGTGTGTGTGTAAGCTGCAGGGTCTCTGACCTGTGTGTGTGTGTGTGTGTGTAAGCTGCAGGGTCTCTGACCTGTGTGTGTGTGTGTGTAAGCTGCAGGGTCTCTGACCTGTGTGTGTGTGTGTAAGCTGCAGGGTCTCTGACCTGTGTGTGTGTGTGTGTGTAAGCTGCAGGGTCGCTGACCTGTGTGTGTGTGTGTGTAAGCTGCAGGGTCTCTGACCTGTGTGTGTGTGTGTGTAAGCTGCAGGGTCTCTGATCTGTGTGTGTGTGTGTGTGTGTGTGTGTAAGCTGCAGGGTCTCTGACCTGTGTGTGTGTGTGTAAGCTGCAGGGTCTCTGACCTGTCTGTATGTGTGTGTGTGTGCTTTTAAGCTGCAGGGTCTCTGACCTGTCTGTATGTGTGTGTGTGTGCTTTTAAGCTGCAGGGTCTCTGACCTGTCTGTATGTGTGTGTGTGTGCTTTTAAGCTGCAGGGTCTCTGACCTGTCTGTATGTGTGTGTGTGTGCTTTTAAGCTGCAGGGTCTCTGACCTGTCTGTATGTGTGTGTGTGTGCTTTTAAGCTGCAGGGTCTCTGACCTGTCTGTATGTGTGTGTGTGTGTCTGTGCGTGTGTGCTTTTAAGCTGCAGGGTCTCTGACCTGCGTGTGTGTGTGTTTTTAAGCTGCAGGGTCTCTGACCTGCGTGTGTGTGTGTTTTTAAGCTGCAGGGTCTCTGACCTGTCTGTATGTGTGTGTGTGTGCTTTTAAGCTGCAGAGTCTCTGACCTGTCTGTATGTGTGTGTGTGTGCTTTTAAGCTGCAGGGTCTCTGACCTGTCTGTATGTGTGTGTGTGTGCTTTTAAGCTGCAGGGTCTCTGACCTGTCTGTATGTGTGTGTGTGTGCTTTTAAGCTGCAGGGTCTCTGACCTGTCTGTATGTGTGTGTGTGTGTGCTTTTAAGCTGCAGGGTCTCTGACCTGTCTGTATGTGTGTGTGTGTGCTTTTAAGCTGCAGGGTCTCTGACCTGTCTGTATGTGTGTGTGTGTGCTTTTAAGCTGCAGGGTCTCTGACCTGTCTGTATGTGTGTGTGTGTGTCTGTGCGTGTGTGCTTTTAAGCTGCAGGGTCTCTGACCTGCGTGTGTGTGTGTTTTTAAGCTGCAGGGTCTCTGACCTGCGTGTGTGTGTGTGTCTGTGTTTGTAAGCTGCAGGGTCCCTGACCTGTGTGTGTGTGTGTAAGCTGCAGGGTCTCTGACCTGTGTGTGTGTGTGTAAGCTGCAGGGTCTCTGACCTGTGTGTGTGAGTGTGTGTGTGTGTGTAAGCTGCAGGGTGTCTTTGTGTGAGTGTGAGTGTGAGTGTGAGTGTGAGTGTGTGTAAGCTGCAGGGTCTCTGACCTGTGTGTGTGTGTGTAAGCTGCAGGGTCTCTGACCTGTGTGTGTGTGTGTGTAAGCTGCAGGGTCTCTGACCTGTGTGTGTTTGTCTGTGTCTGTGTGTGAGTAAGCTGCAGGGTCTCTGACCTGTGTGTGTTTGTCTGTGTCTGTGTGTGAGTAAGCTGCAGGGTCTCTGACCTGTGTGTGTGAGTGTGTGTGTGTGTCAGTGTTTGTTAGGTGCAGGGTCTCTGACCTCTGTGTGTCTGTGTGTCTGTGTGTGTGTAAGCTGCAGGGTCTCTGACCTATGTATGTGTGTGTGTGTGTGTGTGTAAGCTGCAGGGTCTCTGACCTCTGTGTGTCTGTGTGTGTGTGTCTGTGTGTGTGTAAGCTGCAGGGTCTCTGACCTATGTATGTGTGTGTGTGTGTGTGTGTAAGCTGCAGGGTCTCTGACCTGTGTGTGTGTGTGTGTGTGTAAGCTGCAGGGTCTCTGACCTGTGTGTGTTTGTCTGTGTCTGTGTCTGTGTCTGTGTGTGTGTGTGTGAGTAAGCTGCAGGTTCTCTGACCTGTATGTGTGTGTGTGTGTCTGTGTTTGTTAGCTGCAGGGTCTCTGACGCGTGTGTGTGTGTGTGTGTGTGTGTGTGTGTGTGTGTGTGTGTGTGTGTGTAAGCTGCAGGGTCTCTGACCTATGTGTGTGTGTGTGTGTGTGTGTGTGTGTGTAAGCTGCAGGGTCTCTGACCTGTGTGTGTGTGTGTGTGTGTCTGTATGTGTGTGTGTGTAAGTGTAAGCTGCAGGGTCTCTGAACTGTGTGTCTGTGTCTGTGTGTGTGTAAGCAGCCGGGTCTCTGACCTGTGTGTGTCTGTATGTGTGTGTGTAAGTGTAAGCTGCAGGGTCTCTGACGTGTGTGTGTGTGTGTGTGTGTGTGTGTGTGTGTGTGTGTGTGTGTGTGTGTGTGTGTGTGTGTGTGTGTGTGTAAGCTGCAGGGTCTCTGACCTGTGTGTGTGTGTAAGCTGCAGGGTCTCTGACCTGTGTGTGTTTGTGTGTGTGTGTGTGTGTGTGTTTTTAAGCTGCAGGGTCTCTGACCTGTGTGTGTGTGTGTGTAAGCTGCAGGGTCTCTGACCTGTGTGTGTGTGTGTGTGTGTGTGTGTGTTAGCTGCTGGGTTTCTGACCTATGTGTGTGTGTGTGTAAGCTGCAGGGTCTCTGACCTGTATGTGTGTGTGTGTGTGTGTAAGCTGCAGGGTCTCTGACCTGTGTGTGTGTGTGTGTTAGCTGCTGGGTTTCTGACCTATGTGTGTGTGTTTGTAAGCTGCAGGGTCTCTCACCTGTGTGTGTGTTTGTGTGTAAGCTGCAGGGTCTCTGACCTATGTGTGTGTGTGTGTGTGTAAGCTGCAGGGTCTCTGACCTGTGGGAGTCCGTGTAAGCTGTTGTGTTGCTGTGACACTCGGTCTCATTCCCACGCTGACTGACCACTACAACCCCTGAAGGGGCAGCGAACAGCTGCAGACCCCTTCCCCCCCTCCACCTTTCATCAAATCAGAGAGTGGCACAGCGCAGGAGGAGGCTCTTGGGCCCATTGTGCCTCTGCTGGCCCGTGGAAAGGGCTGCGTGATTGGGGTCCCGGTCCCCAAGCTTCTTCACACAAAAATAAAAACCCTCTCAGTCGGTCCGAGTCGAGTCAAAACGCCCCTTTCATCTTTTGAGAGGTACTGGGGAGGGAGGGTTGGGGTGGAGGGGAGGGGGGTGGGGTGGGGGGTGTGGAAGGGGGGTGGGTAGGGAGCGAGCCGGGGCTGAGGAAGAGGGGGGGTAGCTCCGGCATCACTCACCCCCCCTCTCTCTCTCTCTCTCTCTGCTCCTTTCAGGAGATGGCAATGCGCCGGGTGACCCGTGTGGCGGTGGTGAATGATGAGGAAGAGGAAGATGAGTCTGATGGGGAACTTCGCCGGCGTCATGTCCACCAGCAGGTATAGTCTGAGCCCCAGAGGACTAGCCTGCCAGCCGGCCGTGTGTTCCTGACCCTCTGGCACCTCCCCGATCTTTTATATATATATACATATATATATACACATCGCGCCGCTTCTCGCTGCATAGCTGATTTTTTTATTGTAGAGTTTCAAGGCACCTGTTGACGTTTCCAGACAGAAGGTGTGAGGTGACCACCAGAGACTGTGTACCTCTCCGGGACACTCCGGAATACGGCGGATACCTCAAACCGGTGTAAACTCCACACCAGCCCCACACTCCCCCCCCCCTCCCCCTCCCTCCTGTCCGGGTCTCCAGAGCGAAGCAGTCATGCTGGCGCGGTACTTGCTGACCCCGGAGTCCCGTGCTTGCAGCTGTCGGGAGGGGCAAGCAAAGGCAGGGCTGGGACCCTCGCCTTGCTGCACTGGGTAACCTGGTTATCCGTTATCCTGCCCACTCCCCCTCCCCACCCCTCCCCTCCCCACCCCTCCCCACCCACTCACACCCCACCCCCGACCTTTAAAAATGGCTGTTAAAATAGCCGGGGGCGCTCCGAAGTGAACAGGCTGTAATCACAGCTTTCACCCTGTTTATTCATGAACAGAGTGGGCTATTTGGGGGGGGGGAGGGGAGCGGTGAATAGTGGAATCCACTGGGTCTCTCTTTCAGAGAGTGGGATCCACTGGGTCTCTTTTTCAGAGAGTGGGATCCACTGGGTCTCTCTTTCAGAGAGTGGGATCCACTGGGTCTCTCTTTCAGAGAGTGGGATCCACTGGGTCTCTTTTTCAGAGAGTGGGATCCACTGGGTCTCTCTTTCAGAGAGTGGGATCCACTGGGTCTCTCTTTCAGAGAGTGGGATCCACTGGGTCTCTCTTTCAGAGAGTGGGATCCACTGGGTCTCTCTTTCAGAGAGTGGGATCCACTGGGTCTCTCTTTCAGAGAGTGGGATCCACTGGGTCTCTCTTTCAGAGAGTGGGATCCACTGGGTCTCTCTTTCAGAGAGTGGGATCCACTGGGTCTCTCTTTCAGAGAGTGGGATCCACTGGGTCTCTCTTTCAGAGAGTGGGATCCACTGGGTCTCTCTTTCAGAGAGTGGGATCCACTGGGTCTCTCTTTCAGAGAGTGGGATCCACTGGGTCTCTCTTTCAGAGAGTGGGATCCACTGGGTCTCTCTTTCAGAGAGTGGGATCCACTGGGTCTCTCTTTCAGAGAGTGGGATCCACTGGGTCTCTCTTTCAGAGAACGGGATCCACTGGTCTCTCTTTCAGAGAGCGGGATCCACTGGGTCTCTCTTTCAGAGAGCGGGATCCACTGGGTCTCTCTTTCAGAGAGCGGGATCCACTGGGTCTCTCTTTCAGCGAGCGGGATCCACTGGGTCTCTCTTTCAGCGAGCGGGATCCACTGAGTCTCTCTTCCAGAGAGCGGGATCCACTGGGTCTCTCTTCCAGAGAGCGGGATCCACTGGGTCTCTCTTCCAGAGAGCGGGATCCACTGGGTCTCCCTTTCAGAGAGCGGGATCCACTGAGTCTCTCTTCCAGAGAGCGGGATCCACTGGATCTCCCTTCCAGAGAGCGGGGTCCACTGGATATCCCTTCCAGAGAGCGGGATCCACTGGGTCTCCCTTCCAGAAGGCTGGAGAGTGTGATCCACTGGGTCTCCCTTCCAGATGGCTGGAGAGCGGGATCCACTGGGTCTCCCTTCCAGATGGCTGGAGAGCGTGATCCACTGGGTCTCCCTTCCAGATGGCTGGAGAGCGTGATCCACTGGGTCTCCCTTCCAGAGGGCTGGAGAGTGGGATCCACTGGGTCACTGTCACGTGCATGTGACGAACCACTTTGAAAAAGTAAATAAATAAATGGTTAAACCCTTTTTAAAACCCTGACTGTCTCAGTGAGCGAGAGGGACAAGTTTTTAAAAATTCATTTACAGGATGTGGGCTTTGCTGGCCGGGCCCAGCATTTGTTGCCCATCCCTAATTGCCCCCTTGAGAAGGTGGTGGGTGAGCTGCCTTCTTGAGCCGCTGCAGTCCCTGTGGTGTAGGTACACTCACCGTGCTGTTAGGGAGGGAGCTCCAGGATTTGGACCCAGTGACAGTGAATTTAAACAGGGCTTCACTCAGTGGAGGATCTCCAGGGGGACGATAAGTAAAGCCTCACAATGACTGATCATGAAATGCTCCTTCTAAATCATTCCTACCCCGGGGGTATTGGCAGCTTCTGTACGATTCATCTTGGATTCACGTGATTGGTTATGGGGGGTGGGGGGGAGAAATCAAACCTTCGCTTTTAGTCAACAGAGGAGTTTGCAATTCTTAGATTGTCCCACAATTCATCTCCGGCGTTCTCGCTGAGCAGCTGGTGGCTCTCCCCTTCTCCTTCACCTCTCCACCCTCACATTCTCTCGTGTCTGTCTCTCTGTGTCTGTCTCTCTGTGTCTGTCTCTCTGTGTCTGTCTCTCTGTGTCTGTCTCTCTGTGTCTGTCTCTCTGTGTGTGTCTCTCTCTCTCTGTGTGTGTCTCTCTGTCTCTGTGTGTCTCTCTGTCTCTGTGTGTCTCTCTGTCTCTGTGTGTCTCTCTGTCTCTGTGTGTCTCTCTCTCTGTGTGTGTCTCTCTCTCTGTGTGTGTCTCTCTCTCTGTGTGTGTCTCTCTCTCTGTGTGTGTCTCTCTCTCTCTGTGTCTCTCTCTCTCTGTGTCTCTCTCTGTGTCTCTCTCTCCCCCTCCTGAGATCACAGTTTTATGCAGTGTCAGGACGGGTGGGTTCAACCCCTTGGGTGACACTGTCCGAGAGCTGTGGGAGTGGCGGGGAGATGGGTGAGCGGGAGTCTAAAGGGGAGAGCTGAGGCCCCTCGGGCCAGCTGGAGAGGGACTCTGAGCTCCCCACCCCCCACCCCCCACCCCCCACCACCCCAATTGCTGAGGTACTGAGACGAGCCGCTCTCGCTGTGCCTTCTCCTGCCTCTGTCCTTTCCCAGACCCCTGCCCGAAACACACTGCCTGATGGGAAAAGTCGCCAACCCCTCGACCCAAGACGGTGGGGGGGGGCTTAAAAAAATAAAATAATTTTTGGCAAAAATACTGCGGATGCTGGAGATCTGAAATTTAAAACGCGGAAGGTGCTGGGATAAGTCAGGCGGCCTGACAGCCTCTGTGGAGACCGAGAGAGAGAGAGAACGTTTTCGAGGCCGTCTGACTCCTTCAGAACTGGGGCCTGAGGCCCTGTCTCTGAAGAAGCCATTGTGTTTGACCCGACACGCGAACTCTGTTTCCCCCTCTCCGCTTCTGGCTCCGTGTGTGAGTCGGGGAGGCCCCCGTTAAGCTCGAAGGCCCTCTCCCCCCCCCCCCCCCCCCCCCGATTCCTCTGTCAGCCGAAGTCAGGCCATCCCCCGAGCGGGCTCGAGGCGAGGGTTGCTGGGTAGCCGGTTCGATCCTGACCACCCACCCCCCGTTAACCGCGGTGACCAGTCCGCCCGCGTAACCGGCCCCCCGCGGCCTGGCCGAGGTCCTGTTCCCCCTCGTGCGCCCTCTCCGCCATCTTTAGCTTTGTCGAACGGCTGTCAGGCCTCTCGGAGGTGAACCCCGCTTTGCCACGAGACCCCCCCTTCCGGAGGGACTCGTGCCCTCGCCCCACCCCCACCCACCCACCCCCCGCCGCGCGCTGGGCACTTTACTGACCCCCCCCATAATTTTGCCCCTCTCTCTCTCTCTCTCGCTCCCTCTCTAAACGCGCTTCTTTCTGCAGTTTAAGAGAAAAGAAAACAGACTTTTTTTTAACTTTTTTAAAAAAAAAATAAAGCGTTTCGCTTCCTAAAAGAGGGAGAGAAAACAAACTCGCCCCCCCCCCCCCCTCCCTCTCCCACCCTCGCCACCCCACCTTCCCCACCCTACCTTCCCCAAACCCAAGCTCGAGGGACCAGACTAGGCCGAGGTGTGAACTCAAGTCACAAAGAAATCCCCTCTGATCAAACAGTTTAAGCGAATTCGGGTAGCGAAGGCGTTTTATGGTGTGACAAGCGTGGGGAGGGAGGGGGGGGGGGTGAATGTATGTCCTCGGTGGCGGACCAATGGATAGAGTCAGGCCAAGGGCCGCGCAGAGACACCATCCGGCCTGCTCCCAAAACCCCATCATCCAAAGCCTTTCGAAAGGGCCTGAAGAGTAGAAAGGGGGAGGGGGTGTGTGTGTGTGTGTGTGTGTTTTTTTTTTAAAAGCCTTCGAGGCTTCTGACACGCGTGGAGCGAGGATAATTGCGCCCCACCCACCCCCACCCCACCCCGCACACCTATTGTCACCCAGACCCCCCACCTTAAATCCTGCCCAGCCTTCCCTGTTCCCCAGTCACTCGCACTCCGAGAGTGGCCCAGAGATGGGGTTGGCGGGGGGGTGGTGGTGGGGGGGGGAGTGAAGGGGTGCCCGGCCACACTGGCTGAAACGAGGTGCCCCCCCCCCTCAACCCCCCCCCCCCCTCCCCCCGCCAGCGACCTGCTCCGAGCTCGCCGACGTGACTGTGGGTTGGGTCCATGTGTGTGCGTGTGGGAGGCACCAATTTGGCCCATTCTTGTGGAAGGGAACACTCCACCCGTTTTTTGCTTCTGAACTGACCTCTGTATTTTACTCCCCGAACGAGTTAAGATTCCACCTCCCCCCCCCCCCCCCCCCCCTCCTCCTCCACCCTCCCCTCCCTCCCCCAGATTCATTTGGAACCGTTCAGCTGTCCCGGTCCCCTGTGTGAGGTGCTGAGCCTTGTTGACCGTCCCAGACCGGGACCCGGTGGGCTGCGGACTGACGTCTCCGCAGGGAGGGTCGGCGTTTCAATCCCATCCTCCCCCTGCTCCATACAGCACAGGAGGAGGCCGCTCGGCCCATCCTTGGCTCTCTGCTAGAGCAGCTCGGCTGGTCCCACTCCCGATTCCACCCACCCCCCTCTCTCCCCTCGATCCTTCTGCCGCCGGGAGTGGTTTCTCCTGATCGACTCCGTCCAGGGACCCCCCCGCCTCGATTCAAACCTCCCCTCAGCCCTCCCCCCTCCCCACCCTCCAAGACCCTCCAGCCTGCCCATGGAACTCCCAACTCCCTCGCCCCCTGGGACCCGTAGCGACGCCTTGCGCCCGCTCTGAGGCTTTTGCGCCACTATGGAAGCGTCGGCGCCCAGAATTGAACACGCTGACACCTCCCCACCCTCCACCCCGACTCCAACGGAGATCAGATTGGCAGAAGACCCTAACTTTTCGGAGAAATGTCAAGGTTTGGCTCTATCCATTGTCTGATCTTGTTTCCGTTCTCATTGGTCCGACGATCGTTTCGGGATTGTGCTGTTCCGTTCTGTTGTGCCGACTTAGGGATGTCATAATATTAATGTCTGTAACCGGTGTGACAAGGATTATAATCTGTTTGATCTGATTGGATATAAACTAAACTAAAAGTCACTGCAAGGTCCTGTTTTTTTTTGAATCTGCTTTGTTTGAATAAAGATATTATAAAAGAAACCTGTGTCCTTTTGATTTCTTTAGTGATTTTTTTCCATTTTTTTATCCTCTTTAAATACGAGAGGCCCGTCCAAAAAAAACTCCCATCCAAAAAGACTCCAAACCAATTATTAACCTATCAGTCGCCCAATAAATGATCATGAAGTGGGTTCGGACAGAGTAAATAAGGGGAAACTGTTCCCACTGGGCAGGAGGGTCGGTAACCAGAGGGGACACAGATTGAAGAGAATCGGGAAGGGAACCAGAGGGGGAGATGAGGAGAATTTGTTTTTATTTACACAGCGAGTTGTTGTGATCTGGAAGGCGCTGCCTGAAAGGGCGGTGGAAGCAGATTCAATAGGAACTTTCAAAAGGTGGGGGGGAATCGGATAAATACTGGGAGGGGGGACGTTAGCAGGGATGTGGAGTGGGGGTGGGAGAGTAAGGGAGGGTGTGTGGGAGAGTGGGACTGATTGGATAGATCTTTTCCAAGAGCTGACAGAGGGACGATGGGCCGAAGGGCCTCCTCCTGGCCTGTGAGGGTTAGCCAACCAGCAACTCCAGCGACTATTTTCGAGGGTCATAGCCCCTCTTGAGGAGATGGACTGTGACGGCCGGTGTGTTGTTGTTCGTCGGCAGCTGAACCCTGTCCTCTGGAACTGGCAGTGCCCCTTTAATTCGATTTAAAAGGCAGGAGAAGCTTTGTTGCCTGATTCTGTCCACAGATTATCTTCCTTGCAATCAGTGTTGAAAAGCCGGCTATGCTGGTTCATGACGCAACTTAGCAACGAGGCATTAAATATTCTGACATCCCTACAGATGCTGTTTTGAAAGTCTTATCTGTCTGATACGATCGCTGTTAAGAAAGGGGGGTGAGGGGGGGGTTCTGCCTGAGCGTCACCTCCCTCCCCTCCACAACTCTCTCTCCCTGCACCCCCACCCTCACCCTCCCCCCCCACCACCCCCGCTCTGTTCACCATCGGCCGGCTTCCCTTCCTCGTCTCGGGTCTCCACGGTGTCGGAATAAGATTTGCTTCGTAAGAGAGGGATTCAATTTGGAGGGGGGGGGGTCCCAGAGAATCCTGCACTTCAAATCCCTCTGGGACTCCCCCAACCCCTACACCCCTCCCTATTTCCGTAACCTCCTCCAGCCCCTACACCCCCTCCCAATCTCTGTAACCTCCTCCAGCCCCTACACCCCTCCCTATCTCTGTAACCTCCTCCAGTCCCTACACCCCCTCCCTATCTCTGTAACCTCCTCCAGCCCATACACCCCTCCCTATCTCTGTAACCTCCTCCAGCCCCTACACCCCTCCCTATCTCTGTAACCTCCTCCAGCCCCTACACCCCTCCCTATCTCTGTAACCTCCTCCAGCCCCTACACCCCTCCCTATCTCTGTAACCTCCTCCAGCCCCTACACCCCTCCCTATCTCTGTAACCTCCTCCAGCCCCTACACCCCCTCCCTATCTCTGTAACCTCCTCCAGATACTACACCCCTCCCTATCTCTGTAACCTCCTCCAGCCCCTACACCCCTCCCTATCTCTGTAACCTCCTCCAGCCCCTACACCCCTCCCTATCTCTGTAACCTCCTCCCGCCCCTACACCCCTCCCTCTTTCCGTAACCTCCTCCAGCCCCTACACCCCTCCCTATCTCTGTAACCTCCTCCAGATACTACACCCCTCCCTATCTGTGTAACCTCCTCCAGCCCCTACACCCCTCCCTATCTGTGTAACCTCCTCCAGCCCCTACACCCCTCCCTATCTCTGTAACCTCCTCCAGCACCTACACCCCTCCCTATCTCTGTAACCTCCTCCAGCAGCTACACCCCTCCCTATCTCTGTAACCTCCTCCAGATACTACACCCCTCCCTATCTCTGTAACCTCCTCCAGCCCCTACACCCCTCCCTATCTCTGTAACCTCCTCCAGCCCCTACACCCTCCCTATATCTGTAACCGCCTCCAGCCCCTACACCCCTCCCTATCTCTGTAACCTCCTCCAGCCCCTACACCCCTCCCTATCTCTGTAACCTCTTCCAGCCCCTACACCCCTCCCTATATCTGTAACTTCCTCCAGCCCCTACACCCCTCCCTATCTCTGTAACCTCCTCCAGCCCCTACACCCCTCCCTATCTCTGTAAACTCCTACAGCCCCTACACCCCTCCCTATCTCTGTAACCTCCTCCAGCCCCTACACCCCTCCCTATCTCTGTAACCTCCTCCAGACCCTACACCCCTCCCTATCTCTGTAACGTCCTCCAGCCCCTACTCCCCTATCTCTGTAACCTCCTCCAGCCCCTACACCCCTCCCTATCTCTGTAACCTCCTCCAGCCCCTACACCCCTCCCTATCTCTGTAACCTCTTCCAGACCCTACACACCTCCCTATCTCTGTAACCTCTTCCAGCCCCTACACCCCTCCCTATATCTGTAACCTCCTCCAGCCCCTACACCCCTCCCTATCTCCGTAACCTCCTCCAGCCCCTATTCCCCTCCCTATCTCTGTAACCTCCTCCAGCCCCTACACCCCTCCCTATCTCTGTAACCTCCTCCAGCCCCTACACCCCTCCCTATCTCTGTAACCTCCTCCAGCCCCTACACCCCTCCCTATCTCTGTAACCTCCTCCAATCCCGGCCTCTTGCCCATCCCCCGATTCCCATCGCTCCCCCATTGGCGGCCGTGTCTTCAGCTGCCTGGGGGGGGCCCTGAGCTCTGGAATTCCCTCCCTAAACCTGTCTGCCCCTCTCCCTCCCCATCTGCCCATCCCCACCCCCACCCCCCCCCCCCCCCCCCCCTCAATCTGCCTACTCTCACCCTCTCTAAAATGCTCCCTAAAACTGACCTCTTTGACCGGGCTTTTAGTCACCTGTCCCTGATTTGACCCTCATGTGGCCTGGGGGCAAATCTTTGTTTGATGATGCTTATCTGAAGAGCCTTGAGAATGTTTCACTGTGTTTTAGGTGCTATATAAATGCAGGTTGTTGTTGAGATTGAGTCCTGAACTGCAGACAGCGGGTCTGTGCCAAGCCGTGGGCAGTGCTGACTGCAGAATCTCAATTCCCACCTCTTGTTCCTGTTACAGGCTCCAGAGGGGCTGAATGGCCTCCTGTGGTCACGTCCATCACTATATTCCCTTGGTCTGCCAGGCGATGGTGGTGTCTCCACTGCACGTCTCAAACACTTTGACTGCAGTTGCCTTAAGCTAAATTGGAAAACTGGAAACCCCACCCCCTTCTTCCAATAGCGGCTGTGGGATCCTTCACACCACCCGATAGGGTAGAGAGGGACCTCGGTTTAACATCGCATCCTGAAAGATGACCCTCCGACAGTGCGGCACTCCCTCAGTGCTGACCCTCTGACAGTGCGGCGCTCCCTCAGCACTGACCCTCCGACAGTGCGGTGCTCCCTCAGCACTGACCCTCCGACAGTGCGGCGCTCCCTCAGCACTGACCCTCCGACAGTGCGGCGCTCCCTCAGCACTGACCCTCCGACTATGGCGCTCCCTCAGTACTGACCCTCTGACAGTGCGGCGCTCCCTCAGCACTGACCCTCTGACAGTGCGGCGCTCCCTCAGCACTGACCCTCCGACAGTGCGGCGCTCCCTCAGCACTGACCCTCCGACAGTGCGGCGCTCCCTCAGCACTGACCCTCCAACAGGGCTGCGCTCCCTCAGTACTGACCCTCCGACAGGGCTGCGCTCCCTCAGCACTGACCCTCCGACAGTGCGGCGCTCCCTCAGCACTGACCCTCCGACAGTGCGGCGCTCCCTCAGTAATGACCCTCCATCAGTGCGGCACTCCCTCGGCACTGGCTCTGGGAGTGTCAGCCTGGATTATGGAGTGGGGACTGGAACCCATGACTTTCGGACTTGGAGGTGAGTGTTCGTTCCACCCACCCCCTGTTGGGGAACCGAGTGAGACGTTGCTGAGGGATGGGGACTGTCCACAGCTGGGGGGTCTTCCGATAGTCCGGATGCTCCTGCCTCGATCCCTGGCTGTATCCGAATAGCTGTGGGTCCGATCACAGTTTTGATGGGCTCGGGTATTGTGTAAGAGGGGTGCAGGTTTGGAGCAGCACCCTCTCGGGGTGGAGTGCCATCCTGCATTGCGGGGGGCACAGCTAACCCTCCCCGCCTGCCCACAACCCTTTACCAGCTGCTCGGATAGGCAGGCAGGCAGAGGCCCTTCAGCCCCTCGAGGCAGTTCCACCCTCCCTCCCCACCGAGTGGCTAAGCCATATCCTCACTCTGCCTAACGCCCACCCGCCTCACCTCGCCTCACCTCACCTGACCTCGCCTCGTCTCACCTGACCTCGCCTCACCTCACCTGACCTCGCCAGGCGAGCGACCCCTCCAATTTAAAGCGGCGAGCCGGCCTGCTTTTCGTCGGTGTGAGTTGGCACGTGGACCCCACCCTAGCGATGGAGCATTTTACCCCCCCCCCACCTCCCTCCTGACCCCCTGTTTCGGACCTTTATAAGGTTCCGCTCCCTTCGTCCTGGACCCCACCCCTCAGCCGAGAGGGGAAGTTCCTCCCTGACGATCAATTCCTTTTAAAAATTCCGGTTAACCTTGAAACCTCGACCGAGAGACGTGACGGGGGTGGAGGGGTAGCATCTGGCTGTATTAGACTTGACCAAATACGGCCATTGTGTCCCTTGCTTTGTCATTTGAGTAGCCCTTTAACGTCACCCCAGAAGAGGAGAAGCCTGCTCCCAGGAAGTCCTGCGCACCAGGAGTCGGTGCTGCCTCTCCCAGTTGAACAGCCCTGGCCATTTTTTTTTTTTGCCCTCTCACCCCAGCAGAGAGTAGGCTAAATACAAACAAACAGGACCGCAACGATTATCACGGTGCAGGAGCGGCCCTTCAGCCCCTGTTGGGTCTGTACCGGCCCTCCGATAGAGCACCCCTACTCATCCCCCTCCAGCCCACCCCCACCGCCTTCTCCCCGCAACCCTGCACGTTCTCCCATTGCCGATAACTCTCCAATTCCCTATCGAGAGCCTCGATTGAACCCGCCTCCCCCCCGCGCTCTCGGGCAGCGCATTCCAGACCCCAACCACTCGCTGCGTGAAAGAGTTCCTCCTCGTGTCTCCGTCGCTCCTTTCACCAATCCCCTTAAATCTGGTCCCCCGCCCCCACCCCCACCCCACCCCCCCACCACCCCTGCAATGGGAACAGTTTCTCCCTATTCACTCTGTCCCGGACCCCTTGTGATCCTGAGCACCTGGTTCAAATCTCCCCTCGGCCTCCTGTTCTCCGAGGGGAACAGTTCCAACTTTTCCGATCCGTCCACCGAACCGGAGCCCCCCTTCATCTCTTCCGCGGTCCCTCTGAAGCGGAAATGATTCCTCGCTGGGTGGGGGGGGGGGGTGGTGGTGGGGGGGGGTAGGGGGGCTGGTGGTGGTGGTGGGGGGGGGGGGCTGATCCTCGCAGGGAACGGGAGCGCGGGTTTGTTGAGTGGGGGGAGTGCAGGGGAGGAGGAGGGAGGATGTTATACAAGTACTGGTGCACGCGTACGTGTTTGAGGAGTTGGGGAGGGGGGGGTGGGGGTGTGTTCCCCTCGCCCACCCCCACCCCCACCCCCGCCTCACCCGCAAACCCCAGCTTGACGCTGTTTAACGGTCCGACAGGCAGCCCACAGCACCAGCACCGGCACCGGCACCAGCGCGGACGCCGAGTACAACCTTCGCTCCCGCACCGTGGTGTGTGGCTCCTGCGGCCAGCCGGCCGAGAAGATGGCGGAGTCGTCGCTCTCGGCGACCGAGGCAGAGGAGAAGAGCACCGTCATCACCGGGGGCTCCAGCTCCCGCACCACGGTGACCAAGTCCTACCGGAGCAGCGGAGGTGGTGGAGGAGGAGGAGGAGGAGGAGGCGGCGATAGTGTGGTCACCCGGTCCTATGTGATGAGCCAGTCAGCCACCGGAGGGCAGGTCAGTGGGAAACAACGAACACCCATGTCAAGAGGTCCTATTCATTAAAAGCTGCCGTGCGAAACCAGGTGACGGTCACTCCTCTATCTCATGGATTACTTGCCAGCACCTCCCTTACCACTCTTCCCCACCCCCACCCCCAATTTCAAGTGCTCGTTCCCTCTCCCGATTCAATTCCACCCTCCAACCCCACCCTCATTCGCGTTGGCTTTCCCCGCTTGTTAACATGGCTGATTTGATGTCCTCCGGCTTGCTTTATTTATTTACTTATTTGCCTTTGCGTTGTTTGATGCGGCTCTGAGTTGCGCTTTAACTTGTGATTCCCCACCCCCCTCCCTCCACCGGTTTCTCGGGGCCCGGTTTCGCCGGAGACCTGGGCATCGGATTGGCCGTGCCCATCGTGTCTCCCTCGGTGACTGTGACTGGTTGCTCTTCCCACCATCCCCCCCCCCCCCAACCCCTCCCCCCCCACAACCTCACTGATTACAGAAGGGCCGTGCACTCCCGCTCTCTCTCCCACTCTCTCTCTCTCGACGTTTACCAGGTTTGTTTTGGGGTTCGGGGTGGGGTGGGTTGGGTGCGAGGGGTTGGTTGGGGGGGGGGGGGTGGGGGGTGCCTCACCAACTGGAAGGAGGATGAGATTAGTGCTCCTCCCGATCCTGTCGGCTGGTGGGGTGGTCGGAGCCCGAGGCGGGTGGGTCTCTCTCCCTCTTGTCACCCGCCCCTCCGCACCTCCCCCCACCCCACCCAGTTCCGCAAGTAAGGCTGGCTCACGCCTTCATTATTCGGCCCCGCCCCTCCTCCTCCCCCCTCTCAGTCCCCCTCCCCTCCCCTCCCCCTCCCTCTCCCCTCCCCCTCACCTTCCCCCTCCCCTACCCCCGCCCCTCCCCCTCCCCCTCCCCCTCCACATCCCCTCCCCTCGCAATCCCCTCCCCCTCCCCATCCCCCTCCACCTCCCCTCCCATTCCCCCTCCCCTCCCCCAACCCCTCTCCCGCCCCTTCCCCCACCCGACTCCTCCCCCTCCCATCCGACTCCTCCCCCCCCCACCCAACTCCTCGTCCACCAACCGACTCTTCCCCCCCCACCCGACTCCTCCCACCCACCCGACTCCTCCCCCCACCCGACTCCTCCCCCCCACCTGACTCCTCCTCCCCCCACCCGACTCCTCCCCCCCACCCGACTCCTCCCCCCCACCCGACTCCTCCCCCCACCCGACTCCTCCCCCCCACCCGACTCCTCCCCCCACCCGACTCCTCCCCCCCACCCGACTCCTCCCCCCCACCCAACTCCTCCTCCCCCACCCGACTCCTCCCCCCCACCCGACTCCTCCCCCCCACCCGACTCCTCCCCCCCCACCCGACTCCTCCCCTCCACCCGACTCCTCCCCCCCCACCCGACTCCTCCCCCCCCACCCGACTCCCCCCGCCCCCTCCACTCCCGTCCAGCCGGGCAGTGGGCGGGTCTGAAGCCGGGCACCGCTCTCACAGGCAGCTTCCCGCCCCGGGGTGTGTTTCTCACACCCGCTATTTTGCGGAGTGAGGGGGGGTTGGGAGTGAGGGGGGAGTGGGAGTGAGTGGGTGAGTGAGGGGGGAGTGAGTGAGTGAGGGGGGAGTGAGTGGGTGAGTGGGAGTGAGTGGGTGAGTGGGAGTGAGGGGGGAGTGGGAGTGAGTGGGTGAGTGAGGGGGGAGTGGGAGTGAGGGGGTGAGTGGGAGTAAGGGGGTGAGTGAGGGGGGAGTGGGAGTGAGGGGGTGAGTGGGAGTAAGGGGGTGAGTGAGGGGGGAGTGGGAGTGAGGGGGTGAGTGAGGGGGGAGTGGGAGTGAGGGGGTGAGTGAGGGGGGAGTGGGAGTGAGGGGGTGAGTGAGGGGGGAGTGGGAGTGAGGGGGTGAGTGAGGGGGAGTGGGAGTGAGGGGGTGAGTGAGGGGGGAGTGGGAGTGAGGGGGTGAGTGAGGGGGGAGTGGGAGTGAGGGGGTGAGTGAGGGGGGAGTGGGAGTGAGAGAGGGAATGAGGTGGGAGTGGGAGTGAGAGGGGGGAGGGAGTGGGGGGGGGCGAGTGAGTGGGGGTCTTGCCTGGTCTCTGTTCAGTGTCCGGGGGGAGCCCCCTCCCCTGGTGAGACCCTAACCCGAGTGAACCACAAGCTGGGCTCCTGTGTCCCGGACTCCATCGAGAACTGGGTGGCAGGCGTGAGCCCCTCCCCCTCCCGCCCCCACCCCGCCCTCCCGTGCCCCCCACCCCTGCCCCAACACACCCCTTCCCACCCCCACAACCGCCCCCAACCCCACCGCCACCCCACCCTCCTGTGCCCCCCACCTCCGCCCCAACCCACCCCTTCCCACCCCCAATGCCCACTCCAACCCCCACCCCCAACACCCACCCCCAACCCCCACCCCCCACCCCCAACCCCCACCCCCAACCCCCACCCCCAACCCCCACCTCCGCCCCCAACCCACACTCCCGCCCTCACTCCCACCCCCAACCCCCACCCCGACCCCAACCCACACTCCCACCCCCACTCCCACACCCAACCCCCGCCCCCAACCCCCACCCCGACTCCAACCCCCACTCCCACACCCAACCCCCGCCCCCAACCCCCACCCCGACCCCAACACCCACTCCCACACCCAACCCCCGCCCCCAACCCCCACCCCGACCCCAACCCCCACTCCCACACCCAACCCCCGCCCCCAACCCCCACCCCGACCCCAACCCCCACTCCCACACCCAACCCCCGCCCCCAACCCCCACCCCGACTCCAACCCCCACTCCCACACCCAACCCCCGCCCCCAACCCCCACCCCGACTCCAACCCCCACTCCCACACCCAACCCCACCCCCAACCCCACTCCCACCCCCAACCCCCGCCCCCAATTCCCACCCCCTCCCGTGCCCCCGACCCCCACCCCACACCCCCACCCCCACCCCCGCCCCCAATCCACACTCCCGCCCCCACCCCCATCCCCAACCCACACTCCCGCCCCCACCCCCAACCCCCACCCCCTCCCGTGCCCCCCACCCCCGCCCCCACACCCACCCACACTCCCACCCCCACCCCAACCCACACTCCCACCCTGACCCCCACCCCCACTCCCACCCCCACCCCCACTCCCATCCCTAACCCACACTCCCACTCCCACCCCCACTCACACCCCCACCCCACACCCCCACCCCCACTCCCACCCCCAATCCCACTCCCACCCACACTCCCACCCCCGCCCCAACCCACACTCCCACCCTGACCCCCACCCCCACTCCCACCCCTATCCCCAACCCACACTCCCACCCTGACCCCCACCCCCCACCCCCACTCCCACCCCTATCCCCAACCCACACCCCCACCCCCACTCCCACCCCTATCCCCAACCCACACTCCCACCCTGACCCCCACCCCTACCCCCACTCCCACCCCTATCCCCAACCCACACCCCCACCTCCACCCCCTCTCCCACCCCTATCCCCAACCCACACCCCCACCCCACACTCCCACCCCCACCCCCACTCCCACTCCCACCCCTATCCCCAACCCACACCCCCACCCCCACTCCCACCCCTATCCCCAACCCACACTCCCACCCTGACCCCCACCCCCACCCCCACTCCCACCCCTATCCCCAACCCACACCCCCACCTCCACCCCCTCTCCCACCCCTATCCCCAACCCACACCCCCACCCCCACTCCCATCCCTAACCCACACTCCCACCCCCACCCCCACCCCCACTCCCACTCCCACTCCCACCCCCACCCCCACTCCCACCCCTATCCCCAACCCACACCCCCACCCCCACCCCCTCTCCCACCCCTATCCTCAACCCACACCCCCACCCCCACTCCCATCCCTAACCCACACTCCCACCCCCACCCCCACCCACACCCACACCCCCACCCCACACTCCCACCCCACACTCCCACCCCCACCCCCACCCCCACCCACACCCCCACTCCCACTCCCATCCCTAACCCACACCCCCACCCCACACTCCCACCCCCACCCACACCCCCACCCCACACTCCCACCCCACACTCCCACCCCCACCCCCACCCCCACCCACACCCCCACTCCCACTCCCATCCCTAACCCACACCCCCACCCCCACCCACACCCCCACTCCCACTCCCATCCCTAACCCACACCCCCACCCCACACTCCCACCCCCACCCACACCCCCACCCCACACTCCCACCCCACACTCCCACCCCCACTCCCACCCCCACCCCCACACCACACCCCCACCCCACACTCCCACGCCACCCTCCCGCCCCCACCCCCCACCACCCCATCGTGCCATTGCCTCAAGGGTAACCAGGCTCACCGGCACAGGCCCCGCTCCAGCTCGGGAGGCGATGGCGCAATCTCGCTGTCGTGGTAACCCCGAGACCCCAGGGTGATGCCCCACGTCCGAATCCCCTCGCGGCCCAACGGCGCTGAGAGAATTCAATAAAAAAAAAACCCCCAATGAAACGTCTGGCGGTGACCATGACGACCATCGCCGACTGTCATTAAAAACCCCACCGGGGTCACTGATGCCCCCTTCAGGGAGGGAAACCTGCCCTCCTGACCCGGTCTGGCCTACACGTGACTCCAGGCCCCACAGCCGCGGGGTCGACTCGTAACTTACCCCTGAACTAGGGCAACTAGGGATGGGTAATAAACGCTGGCCTAGCCAGCGACACCCACATCCCATTCATCTCCTCCAGTGAGCCGGAGGAGCTGTGGGGCTGAGGGCCTGGGGCCTTGTGAGTAAAGAGGACCCTCCCTCCCTCTCACCCCCTCCCCTCCCCTCCCCATGCAGGAGCGGGAGGGCGCTCGGTACAAACCCCTCTCCACGAAGCCGGGTGCGGAGGAGAACTGGGACTGTCCATGCAGAAGCAAGCATCGCGTGAGAGGCAGAGGGAGAGAGGTGAAGGGGGGAGAGAGAGGGAGAGAGTGGGCCCGAGCAGGCTCCGTGCAAGGTAAAGGCCCAAATGTCCCGTGCAGCAGGTGTGTGCAACGTTCTTGTCTGTATCTGGGCCTGTTTAGTTAAGGGGGAGGCGGGCTGAGGGTGTAAAGGAGGTTTTACTCAGCTTTCGTATTGTAATCCGCTTTGCCCTGGTCCGGTTAACAGCTCCACACTGCGATG
>JANJGN010003040.1:0-52430 GCA_026770705.1 Isurus oxyrinchus
GCTCGGATAGTTTCTGGGGGTGCAGAGGGTGCAGCTCGGACAGTTTCTGGGGATGGAGAGGGTGCAGCTCGGACAGTTTCTGGTTGGAGTAGCTCGGACAGTTTATGGTTGGAGAGGGTGTAGCTCGGGTAGTTTCTGGGGATGGAGAGGGAGCTGCTCGGGTAGTTTCTGGGGTTGGAGAGGGTGCAGCTCAGGTAGTTTCTGCGTGGAGAGGGTGCATCTCGGGTAGTTTCTGGGGTTGGAGAGGGTGCAGCTCGGACAGTTTCTGGGGGTGGAGAGAGTGCAGCTCGGGTAGTTTCTGGGGTTGGAGAGGGTGCAGCTCGGGTATTTTCTGGGGATGGAGAGTGTGCAGCTCGGGTAGTTTCTGGGGTTGGAGAGGGTGCAGCTCGTGTAGTTTCTGGGGATGGAGAGTGTGCAGTTCGGGTAGTTTCTGGGGTTGGTGAGGGTGCAGCTCGGGTAGTTTCTGGGGGTGGAAAGGGTGCAGCTCGGGTTGTTTCTGGTTGGAGAGGGTGCCGCTCGGGGAGTTTCTGTTTGGAGAGGGTTCTGCTTGGACGGTTTCTCGGGGTGGAGAGGGTGCAGCTCGGTTAGTTTCTGGTGGTGCAGAGGGTGTAGCTCGGGTAGTTTTTGGGGCTGGAGTGGGTGCAGCTCGGGTAGTTTCTGTGGATTGAGTGGGTGCAGCTCGGATAGTTTCTGGGGATGGAGAGCGTGCAGCTTGGGTAGTTTCTGGGGGTGGAGAGGGTGCAGCACGGATAGTTTGTGGGGATGGAGATGTGCAGCTCGGATAGTTTCTGGGGGTGCAGAGGGGTGCAACTCGGACAGTTTGTGGGGATGGAGAGGGTGCAGCTCGGACAGTTGCTGGTTGGAGAGGGTGCAGCTAGGATAGTTTTTGGTTGGAGAGGGTGTAGCTCGGAGAGTTTCTGGGGATGGAGAGGGTGCAGCTCGGGTAGTTTCTGGGGTTGGAGAGGGTGCAGCTCGGGTAGTTTCTGGTGGTGCAGAGGGTGCAGCTTGGGTAGTTTTCGGGGGTGGAGAGGCTGCAGCTCGGGTAGTTTCTGGGGATGGAGAGGGTGCAGCTCGGGTAGTTTCTGGGGGTGGAGAGGTGCCGCTCGGGTAGTTTCTGGGGGTGGAGAGGGTGCAGCTCGGGTAGTTTCTGGGGTCGGAGAGGGTGCAGCTCGTGTAGTGTCTGGGGTGGAGATGGTGCCGCTCGGGTAGTTTCTGGGGGTGCAGAGTGTGCAGCTCGGGTAGTTTCTGGGGATGGAGAGGGTGCAGCTCGGGTAGTTTTTGTGGTTGGAGAAGGTGCAGCTCGGGTAGTTTCTGCGTGGAGAGGCTGCATCTCGGGTAGTTTCTGGGGTTGGAGAGGGTGCAGCTCGGACAGTTTCTGGGGGTGGAGAGAGTGCAGCTCGGGTAGTTTCTGGGGTTGGAAGGGTGCAGCTCGGGTATTTTCTGGGGATGGAGAGTGTGCAGCTCGGGTAGTTTCTGGGTTGGAGAGGGTGCAGCTTGTGCAGTTTTCTGGGGATGGAGAGTGTGCAGTTCGGGTAGTTTCTGGGGTGGAGAGGGTGCAGCTCGGGTAGTTTCTGGGGTTGGAGAGGGTGCAGCTCGGGTAGTTTCTGGGGGTAGAGAGGGTGCAGCTCGTGTGCTGTCTGGGGTGGAGATGGTGCCGCTCAGGTAGTTTCTGGGGTTGGAGAGGGTGCAGCTCGGGTAGTTTCTGGTGGTGCAGAGGGTGCAGCTCGGGTAGTTTTCGGGGGTGGAGAGGCTGCAGCTCGGGCAGTTTCTGGGGATGGAGAGGGTGCAGCTCGGGTAGTTTCTGGGGGTGGAGAGGTGCCGCTCGGGTAGTTTCTGGGGGTGGAGAGGGTGTAGCTCGGACAGTTTGTGGGTTTGGAGAGGGTGCAGCTCGGACAGTTTCTGGTTGGAGAGGGTGCAGCTCGGACAGTTTCTTGTTGGAGAGGGTGTAGCTCGGGTAGTTTCTGGGGATGGAGAGGGTGCAGCTCGGGTAGTTTCTGGGGGTGGAGAGGGTACAGCTCGGGTAGTTTTTGTGGTTGGAGAAGGTGCAGCTCGGGTAGTTTCTGCGTGGAGAGGCTGCATCTCGGGTAGTTTCTGGGGTTGGAGAGGGTGCAGCTCGGACAGTTTCTGGGGGTGGAGAGAGTGCAGCTCGGGTAGTTTCTGGGGTTGGAAGGGTGCAGCTCGGGTATTTTCTGGGGATGGAGAGTGTGCAGCTCGGGTAGTTTCTGGGGTTGGAGAGGGTGCAGCTCGTGCAGTTTCTGGGGATGGAGAGTGTGCAGTTCGGGTAGTTTCTGGGGTGGAGAGGGTGCAGCTCGGGTAGTTTCTGGGGTTGGAGAGGGTGCAGCTCGGGTAGTTTCTGGGGGTAGAGAGGGTGCAGCTCGTGTGCTGTCTGGGGTGGAGATGGTGCCGCTCAGGTAGTTTCTGGGGTTGGAGAGGGTGCAGCTCGGGTAGTTTCTGGTGGTGCAGAGGGTGCAGCTCGGGTAGTTTTCGGGGGTGGAGAGGCTGCAGCTCGGGCAGTTTCTGGGGATGGAGAGGGTGCAGCTCGGGTAGTTTCTGGGGTGGAGAGGTGCCGCTCGGGTAGTTTCTGGGGGTGGAGAGGGTGCAGCTCGGACAGTTTCTGGGGTTGGAGAGGGTGCAGCTCCTGTAGTGTCTGGGGTGGAGATGGTGCCGCTCGGGTAGTTTCTGGGGGTGCAGAGGGTGCAGCTCGGGTAGTTTCTGGGGATGGAGAGGGTGCAGCTCGGTTAGTTTCTGGGGTGGAGAGGGTACCGCTCGGGTAGTTTCTGTTTGGAGAGGGTGCAGCTCGGGGAGTTTCTGGTTGGAGAGGGTGAAGCTCGGACAGTTTCTTGGGGTGGAGAAGGTGCAGCTCGAATAGATTCTGTGGGTGGAGAGGGTGGAGCTCGGGCAGTTTCTGGGGTTGGGGAGGGCGCAGCTCGGGTAGTTTCTGGGGATGAAGAGGTGCAGCTCGGATAGTTTCTGGGGGTGCAGAGGGTGCAGCTCGGACAGTTTCTGGGGATGGAGAGGGTGCAGCTCGGACAGTTTCTGGTTGGAGTGGGTGCAGCTCGGACAGTTTATGGTTGGAGAGGGGTGTAGCTCGGGTAGTTTCTGGGGATGGAGAGGGAGCTGCTCGGGTAGTTTCTGGGGTTGGAGAGGGTGCAGCTCAGGTAGTTTCTGCGTGGAGAGGGTGCATCTCGGGTAGTTTCTGGGGTTGGAGAGGGTGCAGCTCGGACAGTTTCTGGGGGTGGAGAGAGTGCAGCTCGGGTAGTTTCTGGGGTTGGAGAGGGTGCAGCTCGGGTATTTTCTGGGGATGGAGAGTGTGCAGCTCGGGTAGTTTCTGGGGTTGGAGAGGGTGCAGCTCGTGTAGTTTCTGGGGATGGAGAGTGTGCAGTTCGGGTAGTTTCTGGGGTTGGTGAGGGTGCAGCTCGGACAGTTTCTTGTTGGAGAGGGTGTAGCTCGGGTAGTTTCTGGGGATGGAGAGGGTGCAGCTCGGGTAGTTTCTGGGGGTGGAGAGGGTACAGCTCGGGTAGTTTTTGTGGTTGGAGAAGGTGCAGCTCGGGTAGTTTCTGCGTGGAGAGGCTGCATCTCGGGTAGTTTCTGGGGTTGGAGAGGGTGCAGCTCGGACAGTTTTCTGGGGGTGGAGAGAGTGCAGCTCGGGTAGTTTCTGGGGTTGGAAGGGTGCAGCTCGGGTATTTTCTGGGGATGGAGAGTGTGCAGCTCGGGTAGTTTCTGGGGTTGGAGAGGGTGCAGCTCGTGCAGTTTCTGGGGATGGAGAGTGTGCAGTTCGGGTAGTTTCTGGGGTGGAGAGGGTGCAGCTCGGGTAGTTTCTTCTGGGGTTGGAGAGGGTGCAGCTCGGGTAGTTTCTGGGGGTAGAGAGGGTGCAGCTCGTGTGCTGTCTGGGGTGGAGATGGTGCCGCTCAGGTAGTTTCTGGGGTTGGAGAGGGTGCAGCTCGGGTAGTTTCTGGTGGTGCAGAGGGTGCAGCTCGGGTAGTTTTCGGGGGTGGAGAGGCTGCAGCTCGGGCAGTTTCTGGGGATGGAGAGGGTGCAGCTCGGGTAGTTTCTGGGGGTGGAGAGGTGCCGCTCGGGTAGTTTCTGGGGGTGGAGAGGGTGCAGCTCGGACAGTTTCTGGGGTTGGAGAGGGTGCAGCTCCTGTAGTGTCTGGGGTGGAGATGGTGCCGCTCGGGTAGTTTCTGGGGGTGCAGAGGGTGCAGCTCGGGTAGTTTCTGGGGATGGAGAGGGTGCAGCTCGGTTAGTTTCTGGGGTGGAGAGGGTACCCGCTCGGGTAGTTTCTGTTTGGAGAGGGTGCAGCTCGGGGAGTTTCTGGTTGGAGAGGGTGAAGCTCGGACAGTTTCTTGGGGTGGAGAAGGTGCAGCTCGAATAGATTCTGTGGGTGGAGAGGGTGGAGCTCGGGCAGTTTCTGGGGTTGGGGAGGGCGCAGCTCGGGTAGTTTCTGGGGATGAAGAGGTGCAGCTCGGATAGTTTCTGGGGGTGCAGAGGGTGCAGCTCGGACAGTTTCTGGGGATGGAGAGGGTGCAGCTCGGACAGTTTCTGGTTGGAGTGGGTGCAGCTCGGACAGTTTATGGTTGGAGAGGGTGTAGCTCGGGTAGTTTCTGGGGATGGAGAGGGAGCTGCTCGGGTAGTTTCTGGGGTTGGAGAGGGTGCAGCTCAGGTAG
Source organism: Isurus oxyrinchus (assembly GCA_026770705.1). NCBI lineage: Eukaryota > Metazoa > Chordata > Chondrichthyes > Lamniformes > Lamnidae > Isurus > Isurus oxyrinchus. The sequence continues at coordinate 4,665 of JANJGN010003040.1, forward strand.
TTTCTGCGTGGAGAGGGTGCATCTCGGGTAGTTTCTGGGGTTGGAGAGGGTGCAGCTCGGACAGTTTCTGGGGGTGGAGAGAGTGCAGCTCGGGTAGTTTCTGGGGTTGGAGAGGGTGCAGCTCGGGTATTTTCTGGGGATGGAGAGTGTGCAGCTCGGGTAGTTTCTGGGGTTGGAGAGGGTGCAGCTCGTGTAGTTTCTGGGGATGGAGAGTGTGCAGTTCGGGTAGTTTCTGGGGTTGGTGAGGGTGCAGCTCGGGTAGTTTCTGGGGGTGGAAAGGGTGCAGCTCGGGTTGTTTCTGGTTGGAGAGGGTGCCGCTCGGGGAGTTTCTGTTTGGAGAGGGTTCTGCTTGGACGGTTTCTCGGGGTGGAGAGGGTGCAGCTCGGTTAGTTTCTGGTGGTGCAGAGGGTGTAGCTCGGGTAGTTTTTGGGGCTGGAGTGGGTGCAGCTCGGGTAGTTTCTGTGGATTGAGTGGGTGCAGCTCGGATAGTTTCTGGGGATGGAGAGCGTGCAGCTTGGGTAGTTTCTGGGGGTGGAGAGGGTGCAGCACGGATAGTTTGTGGGGATGGAGATGTGCAGCTCGGATAGTTTCTGGGGGTGCAGAGGGTGCAACTCGGACAGTTTGTGGGGATGGAGAGGGTGCAGCTCGGACAGTTGCTGGTTGGAGAGGGTGCAGCTAGGATAGTTTTTGGTTTGAGAGGGTGTAGCTCGGAGAGTTTCTGGGGATGGAGGAGGGTGCAGCTCGGGTAGTTTCTGGGGTTGGAGAGGGTGCAGCTCGGGTAGTTTCTGGTGGTGCAGAGGGTGCAGCTTGGGTAGTTTTCGGGGGTGGAGAGGCTGCAGCTCGGGTAGTTTCTGGGGATGGAGAGGGTGCAGCTCGGGTAGTTTCTGGGGGTGGAGAGGTGCCGCTCGGGTAGTTTCTGGGGGTGGAGAGGGTGCAGCTCGGGTAGTTTTCTGGGGTCGGAGAGGGTGCAGCTCGTGTAGTGTCTGGGGTGGAGATGGTGCCGCTCGGGTAGTTTCTGGGGGTGCAGAGTGTGCAGCTCGGGTAGTTTCTGGGGATGGAGAGGGTGCAGCTCGGGTTGTTTTTGTGGTTGGAGAAGGTGCAGCTCGGGTAGTTTCTGCGTGGAGAGGCTGCATCTCGGGTAGTTTCTGGGGTTGGAGAGGGTGCAGCTCGGACAGTTTCTGGGGGTGGAGAGAGTGCAGCTCGGGTAGTTTCTGGGTTTGGAAGGGTGCAGCTCGGGTATTTTCTGGGGATGGAGAGTGTGCAGCTCGGGTAGTTTCTGGGGTTGGAGAGGGTGCAGCTTGTGCAGTTTCTGGGGATGGAGAGTGTGCAGTTCGGGTAGTTTCTGGGGTGGAGAGGGTGCAGCTCGGGTAGTTTCTGGGGTTGGAGAGGGTGCAGCTCGGGTAGTTTCTGGGGGTAGAGAGGGTGCAGCTCGTGTGCTGTCTGGGGTGGAGATGGTGCCGCTCAGGTAGTTTCTGGGGTTGGAGAGGGTGCAGCTCGGGTAGTTTCTGGTGGTGCAGAGGGTGCAGCTCGGGTAGTTTTCGGGGGTGGAGAGGCTGCAGCTCGGGCAGTTTCTGGGATGGAGAGGGTGCAGCTCGGGTAGTTTCTGGGGGTGGAGAGGTGCCGCTCGGGTAGTTTCTGGGGGTGGAGAGGGTGCAGCTCGGACAGTTTCTGGGGTTGGAGAGGGTGCAGCTCCTGTAGTGTCTGGGGTGGAGATGGTGCCGCTCGGGTAGTTTCTGGGGGTGCAGAGGGTGCAGCTCGGGTAGTTTCTGGGGATGGAGAGGGTGCAGCTCGGTTAGTTTCTGGGGTGGAGAGGGTACCGCTCGGGTAGTTTCTGTTTGGAGAGGGTGCAGCTCGGGGAGTTTCTGGTTGGAGAGGGTGAAGCTCGGACAGTTTCTTGGGGTGGAGAAGGTGCAGCTCGAATAGATTCTGTGGGTGGAGAGGGTGGAGCTCGGGCAGTTTCTGGGGTTGGGGAGGGCGCAGCTCGGGTAATTTCTGGGGATGGAGAGGGTGCTGCTCGGGTAGTTTCTGGGGGTGGAGAGGGTGCAGCTCGGGAAGTTTCTGGGGATGGAGAGCTTGCAGCTCGGATAGTTTCTGGGGGTGCAGAGGGTGTAGCTCGGACAGTTTGTGGGTTTGGAGAGGGTGCAGCTCGGACAGTTTCTGGTTGGAGAGGGTGCAGCTCGGACAGTTTCTTGTTGGAGAGGGTGTAGCTCGGGTAGTTTCTGGGGATGGAGAGGGTGCAGCTCGGGTAGTTTCTGGGGGTGGAGAGGGTACAGCTCGGGTAGTTTTTGTGGTTGGAGAAAGTGCAGCTCGGGTAGTTTCTGCGTGGAGAGGCTGCATCTCGGGTAGTTTCTGGGGTTGGAGAGGGTGCAGCTCGGACAGTTTCTGGGGGTGGAGAGAGTGCAGCTCGGGTAGTTTCTGGGGTTGGAAGGGTGCAGCTCGGGTATTTTCTGGGGATGGAGAGTGTGCAGCTCGGGTAGTTTCTGGGGTTGGAGAGGGTGCAGCTCGTGCAGTTTCTGGGGATGGAGAGTGTGCAGTTCGGGTAGTTTCTGGGGTGGAGAGGGTGCAGCTCGGGTAGTTTCTGGGGTTGGAGAGGGTGCAGCTCGGGTAGTTTCTGGGGGTAGAGAGGGTGCAGCTCGTGTGCTGTCTGGGGTGGAGATGGTGCCGCTCAGGTAGTTTCTGGGGTTGGAGAGGGTGCAGCTCGGGTAGTTTCTGGTGGTGCAGAGGGTGCAGCTCGGGTAGTTTTCGGGGGTGGAGAGGCTGCAGCTCGGGCAGTTTCTGGGGATGGAGAGGGTGCAGCTCGGGTAGTTTCTGGGGGTGGAGAGGTGCCGCTCGGGTAGTTTCTGGGGGTGGAGAGGGTGCAGCTCGGACAGTTTCTGGGGTTGGAGAGGGTGCAGCTCCTGTAGTGTCTGGGGTGGAGATGGTGCCGCTCGGGTAGTTTCTGGGGGTGCAGAGGGTGCAGCTCGGGTAGTTTCTGGGGATGGAGAGGGTGCAGCTCGGTTAGTTTCTGGGGTGGAGAGGGTACCGCTCGGGTAGTTTCTGTTTGGAGAGGGTGCAGCTCGGGGTGTTTCTGGTTGGAGAGGGTGAAGCTCGGACAGTTTCTTGGGGTGGAGAAGGTGCAGCTCGAATAGATTCTGTGGGTGGAGAGGGTGGAGCTCGGGCAGTTTCTGGGGTTGGGGAGGGCGCAGCTCGGGTAGTTTCTGGGGATGAAGAGGTGCAGCTCGGATAGTTTCTGGGGGTGCAGAGGGTGCAGCTCGGACAGTTTCTGGGGATGGAGAGGGTGCAGCTCGGACAGTTTCTGGTTGGAGTGGGTGCAGCTCGGACAGTTTATGGTTGGAGAGGGTGTAGCTCGGGTAGTTTCTGGGGATGGAGAGGGAGCTGCTCGGGTAGTTTCTGGGGTTGGAGAGGGTGCAGCTCAGGTAGTTTCTGCGTGGAGAGGGTGCATCTCGGGTAGTTTCTGGGGTTGGAGAGGGTGCAGCTCGGACAGTTTCTGGGGGTGGAGAGAGTGCAGCTCGGGTAGTTTCTGGGGTTGGAGAGGGTGCAGCTCGGGTATTTTCTGGGGAGGAGAGTGTGCAGCTCGGGTAGTTTCTGGGGTTGGAGAGGGTGCAGCTCGTGTAGTTTCTGGGGATGGAGAGTGTGCAGTTCGGGTAGTTTCTGGGGTTGGTGAGGGTGCAGCTCGGGTAGTTTCTGGGGGTGGAAAGGGTGCAGCTCGGGTTGTTTCTGGTTGGAGAGGGTGCCGCTCGGGGAGTTTCTGTTTGGAGAGGGTTCTGCTTGGACGGTTTCTCGGGGTGGAGAGGGTGCAGCTCGGTTAGTTTCTGGTGGTGCAGAGGGTGTAGCTCGGGTAGTTTTTGGGGCTGGAGTGGGTGCAGCTCGGGTAGTTTCTGTGGATTGAGTGGGTGCAGCTCGGATAGTTTCTGGGGATGGAGAGCGTGCAGCTTGGGTAGTTTCTGGGGGTGGAGAGGGTGCAGCACGGATAGTTTGTGGGGATGGAGATGTGCAGCTCGGATAGTTTCTGGGGGTGCAGAGGGTGCAACTCGGACAGTTTGTGGGGATGGAGAGGGTGCAGCTCGGACAGTTGCTGGTTGGAGAGGGTGCAGCTAGGATAGTTTTTGGTTGGAGAGGGTGTAGCTCGGAGAGTTTCTGGGGATGGAGAGGGTGCAGCTCGGGTAGTTTCTGGGGTTGGAGAGGGTGCAGCTCGGGTAGTTTCTGGTGGTGCAGAGGGTGCAGCTTGGGTAGTTTTCGGGGGTGGAGAGGCTGCAGCTCGGGTAGTTTCTGGGGATGGAGAGGGTGCAGCTCGGGTAGTTTCTGGGGGTGGAGAGGTGCCGCTCGGGTAGTTTCTGGGGGTGGAGAGGGTGCAGCTCGGGTAGTTTTCTGGGGTCGGAGAGGGTGCAGCTCGTGTAGTGTCTGGGGTGGAGATGGTGCCGCTCGGGTAGTTTCTGGGGGTGCAGAGTGTGCAGCTCGGGTAGTTTCTGGGGATGGAGAGGGTGCAGCTCGGGTAGTTTTTGTGGTTGGAGAAGGTGCAGCTCGGGTAGTTTCTGCGTGGAGAGGCTGCATCTCGGGTAGTTTCTGGGGTTGGAGAGGGTGCAGCTCGGACAGTTTCTGGGGGTGGAGAGAGTGCAGCTCGGGTAGTTTCTGGGGTTGGAAGGGTGCAGCTCGGGTATTTTCTGGGGATGGAGAGTGTGCAGCTCGGGTAGTTTCTGGGGTTGGAGAGGGTGCAGCTTGTGCAGTTTCTGGGGATGGAGAGTGTGCAGTTCGGGTAGTTTCTGGGGTGGAGAGGGTGCAGCTCGGGTAGTTTCTGGGGTTGGAGAGGGTGCAGCTCGGGTAGTTTCTGGGGGGTAGAGAGGGTGCAGCTCGTGTGCTGTCTGGGGTGGAGATGGTGCCGCTCAGGTAGTTTCTGGGGTTGGAGAGGGTGCAGCTCGGGTAGTTTCTGGTGGTGCAGAGGGTGCAGCTCGGGTAGTTTTCGGGGGTGGAGAGGCTGCAGCTCGGGCAGTTTCTGGGGATGGAGAGGGTGCAGCTCGGGTAGTTTCTGGGGGTGGAGAGGTGCCGCTCGGGTAGTTTCTGGGGGTGGAGAGGGTGTAGCTCGGACAGTTTGTGGGTTTGGAGAGGGTGCAGCTCGGACAGTTTCTGGTTGGAGAGGGTGCAGCTCGGACAGTTTCTTGTTGGAGAGGGTGTAGCTCGGGTAGTTTCTGGGGATGGAGAGGGTGCAGCTCGGGTAGTTTCTGGGGGTGGAGAGGGTACAGCTCGGGTAGTTTTTGTGGTTGGAGAAGGTGCAGCTCGGGTAGTTTCTGCGTGGAGAGGCTGCATCTCGGGTAGTTTCTGGGGTTGGAGAGGGTGCAGCTCGGACAGTTTCTGGGGGTGGAGAGAGTGCAGCTCGGGTAGTTTCTGGGGTTGGAAGGGTGCAGCTCGGGTATTTTCTGGGGATGGAGAGTGTGCAGCTCGGGTAGTTTCTGGGGTTGGAGAGGGTGCAGCTCGTGCAGTTTCTGGGGATGGAGAGTGTGCAGTTCGGGTAGTTTCTGGGGTGGAGAGGGTCCAGCTCGGGTAGTTTCTGGGGTTGGAGAGGGTGCAGCTCGGGTAGTTTCTGGGGGTAGAGAGGGTGCAGCTCGTGTGCTGTCTGGGGTGGAGATGGTGCCGCTCAGGTAGTTTCTGGGGTTGGAGAGGGTGCAGCTCGGGTAGTTTCTGGTGGTGCAGAGGGTGCAGCTCGGGTAGTTTTCGGGGGTGGAGAGGCTGCAGCTCGGGCAGTTTCTGGGGATGGAGAGGGTGCAGCTCGGGTAGTTTCTGGGGTGGAGAGGTGCCGCTCGGGTAGTTTCTGGGGGTGGAGAGGGTGCAGCTCGGACAGTTTCTGGGGTTGGAGAGGGTGCAGCTCCTGTAGTGTCTGGGGTGGAGATGGTGCCGCTCGGGTAGTTTCTGGGGGTGCAGAGGGTGCAGCTCGGGTAGTTTCTGGGGATGGAGAGGGTGCAGCTCGGTTAGTTTCTGGGGTGGAGAGGGTACCGCTCGGGTAGTTTCTGTTTGGAGAGGGTGCAGCTCGGGGAGTTTCTGGTTGGAGAGGGTGAAGCTCGGACAGTTTCTTGGGGTGGAGAAGGTGCAGCTCGAATAGATTCTGTGGGTGGAGAGGGTGGAGCTCGGGCAGTTTCTGGGGTTGGGGAGGGCGCAGCTCGGGTAGTTTCTGGGGATGAAGAGGTGCAGTTCGGATAGTTTCTGGGGGTGCAGAGGGTGCAGCTCGGACAGTTTCTGGGGATGGAGAGGGTGCAGCTCGGACAGTTTCTGGTTGGAGTGGGTGCAGCTCGGACAGTTTATGGTTGGAGAGGGTGTAGCTCGGGTAGTTTCTGGGGATGGAGAGGGAGCTGCTCGGGTAGTTTCTGGGGTTGGAGAGGGTGCAGCTCAGGTAGTTTCTGCGTGGAGAGGGTGCATCTCGGGTAGTTTCTGGGGTTGGAGAGGGTGCAGCTCGGACAGTTTCTGGGGGTGGAGAGAGTGCAGCTCGGGTAGTTTCTGGGGTTGGAGAGGGTGCAGCTCGGGTATTTTCTGGGGATGGAGAGTGTGCAGCTCGGGTAGTTTCTGGGGTTGGAGAGGGTGCAGCTCGTGTAGTTTCTGGGGATGGAGAGTGTGCAGTTCGGGTAGTTTCTGGGGTTGGTGAGGGTGCAGCTCGGACAGTTTCTTGTTGGAGAGGGTGTAGCTCGGGTAGTTTCTGGGGATGGAGAGGGTGCAGCTCGGGTAGTTTCTGGGGGTGGAGAGGGTACAGCTCGGGTAGTTTTTGTGGTTGGAGAAGGTGCAGCTCGGGTAGTTTCTGCGTGGAGAGGCTGCATCTCGGGTAGTTTCTGGGGTTGGAGAGGGTGCAGCTCGGACAGTTTCTGGGGGTGGAGAGAGTGCAGCTCGGGTAGTTTCTGGGGTTGGAAGGGTGCAGCTCGGGTATTTTCTGGGGATGGAGAGTGTGCAGCTCGGGTAGTTTCTGGGGTTGGAGAGGGGTGCAGCTCGTGCAGTTTCTGGGGATGGAGAGTGTGCAGTTCGGGTAGTTTCTGGGGTGGAGAGGGTGCAGCTCGGGTAGTTTCTGGGGTTGGAGAGGGTGCAGCTCGGGTAGTTTCTGGGGGTAGAGAGGGTGCAGCTCGTGTGCTGTCTGGGGTGGAGATGGTGCCGCTCAGGTAGTTTCTGGGGTTGGAGAGGGTGCAGCTCGGGTAGTTTCTGGTGGTGCAGAGGGTGCAGCTCGGGTAGTTTTCGGGGGTGGAGAGGCTGCAGCTCGGGCAGTTTCTGGGGATGGAGAGGGTGCAGCTCGGGTAGTTTCTGGGGGTGGAGAGGTGCCGCTCGGGTAGTTTCTGGGGGTGGAGAGGGTGCAGCTCGGACAGTTTCTGGGGTTGGAGATGGTGCAGCTCCTGTAGTGTCTGGGGTGGAGATGGTGCCGCTCGGGTAGTTTCTGGGGGTGCAGAGGGTGCAGCTCGGGTAGTTTCTGGGGATGGAGAGGGTGCAGCTCGGTTAGTTTCTGGGGTGGAGAGGGTACCGCTCGGGTAGTTTCTGTTTGGAGAGGGTGCAGCTCGGGGAGTTTCTGGTTGGAGAGGGTGAAGCTCGGACAGTTTCTTGGGGTGGAGAAGGTGCAGCTCGAATAGATTCTGTGGGTGGAGAGGGTGGAGCTCGGGCAGTTTCTGGGGTTGGGGAGGGCGCAGCTCGGGTAGTTTCTGGGGATGAAGAGGTGCAGCTCGGATAGTTTCTGGGGGTGCAGAGGGTGCAGCTCGGACAGTTTCTGGGGATGGAGAGGGTGCAGCTCGGACAGTTTCTGGTTGGAGTGGGTGCAGCTCGGACAGTTTATGGTTGGAGAGGGTGTAGCTCGGGTAGTTTCTGGGGATGGAGAGGGAGCTGCTCGGGTAGTTTCTGGGGGTAGTTTCTGGGGTTGGAGAGGGTGCAGCTCAGGTAGTTTCTGCGTGGAGAGGGTGCATCTCGGGTAGTTTCTGGGGTTGGAGAGGGTGCAGCTCGGACAGTTTCTGGGGGTGGAGAGAGTGCAGCTCGGGTAGTTTCTGGGGTTGGAGAGGGTGCAGCTCGGGTATTTTCTGGGGATGGAGAGTGTGCAGCTCGGGTAGTTTCTGGGGTTGGAGAGGGTGCAGCTCGTGTAGTTTCTGGGGATGGAGAGTGTGCAGTTCGGGTAGTTTCTGGGGTTGGTGAGGGTGCAGCTCGGGTAGTTTCTGGGGGTGGAAAGGGTGCAGCTCGGGTTGTTTCTGGTTGGAGAGGGTGCCGCTCGGGGAGTTTCTGTTTGGAGAGGGTTCTGCTTGGACGGTTTCTCGGGGTGGAGAGGGTGCAGCTCGGTTAGTTTCTGGTGGTGCAGAGGGTGTAGCTCGGGTAGTTTTTGGGGCTGGAGTGGGTGCAGCTCGGGTAGTTTCTGTGGATTGAGTGGGTGCAGCTCGGATAGTTTCTGGGGATGGAGAGCGTGCAGCTTGGGTAGTTTCTGGGGGTGGAGAGGGTGCAGCACGGATAGTTTGTGGGGATGGAGATGTGCAGCTCGGATAGTTTCTGGGGGTGCAGAGGGTGCAACTCGGACAGTTTGTGGGGATGGAGAGGGTGCAGCTCGGACAGTTGCTGGTTGGAGAGGGTGCAGCTAGGATAGTTTTTGGTTTGAGAGGGTGTAGCTCGGAGAGTTTCTGGGGATGGAGAGGGTGCAGCTCGGGTAGTTTCTGGGGTTGGAGAGGGTGCAGCTCGGGTAGTTTCTGGTGGTGCAGAGGTGCAGCTTGGGTAGTTTTCGGGGGTGGAGAGGCTGCAGCTCGGGTAGTTTCTGGGGATGGAGAGGGTGCAGCTCGGGTAGTTTCTGGGGGTGGAGAGGTGCCGCTCGGGTAGTTTCTGGGGGTGGATAGGGTGCAGCTCGGGTAGTTTCTGGGGTCGGAGAGGGTGCAGCTCGTGTAGTGTCTGGGGTGGAGATGGTGCCGCTCGGGTAGTTTCTGGGGGTGCAGAGTGTGCAGCTCGGGTAGTTTCTGGGGATGGAGAGGGTGCAGCTCGGGTTGTTTTTGTGGTTGGAGAAGGTGCAGCTCGGGTAGTTTCTGCGTGGAGAGGCTGCATCTCGGGTAGTTTCTGGGGTTGGAGAGGGTGCAGCTCGGACAGTTTCTGGGGGTGGAGAGAGTGCAGCTCGGGTAGTTTCTGGGTTTGGAAGGGTGCAGCTCGGGTATTTTCTGGGGATGGAGAGTGTGCAGCTCGGGTAGTTTCTGGGGTTGGAGAGGGTGCAGCTTGTGCAGTTTCTGGGGATGGAGAGTGTGCAGTTTCGGGTAGTTTCTGGGTGGAGAGGGTGCAGCTCGGGTAGTTTCTGGGGTTGGAGAGGGTGCAGCTCGGGTAGTTTCTGGGGGTAGAGAGGGTGCAGCTCGTGTGCTGTCTGGGGTGGAGATGGTGCCGCTCAGGTAGTTTCTGGGGTTGGAGAGGGTGCAGCTCGGGTAGTTTCTGGTGGTGCAGAGGGTGCAGCTCGGGTAGTTTTCGGGGGTGGAGAGGCTGCAGCTCGGGCAGTTTCTGGGGATGGAGAGGGTGCAGCTCGGGTAGTTTCTGGGGGTGGAGAGGTGCCGCTCGGGTAGTTTCTGGGGGTGGAGAGGGTGCAGCTCGGACAGTTTCTGGGGTTGGAGAGGGTGCAGCTCCTGTAGTGTCTGGGGTGGAGATGGTGCCGCTCGGGTAGTTTCTGGGGGTGCAGAGGGTGCAGCTCGGGTAGTTTCTGGGGATGGAGAGGGTGCAGCTCGGTTAGTTTCTGGGGTGGAGAGGGTACCGCTCGGGTAGTTTCTGTTTGGAGAGGTGCAGCTCGGGGAGTTTCTGGTTGGAGAGGGTGAAGCTCGGACAGTTTCTTGGGGTGGAGAAGGTGCAGCTCGAATAGATTCTGTGGGTGGAGAGGGTGGAGCTCGGGCAGTTTCTGGGGTTGGGGAGGGCGCAGCTCGGGTAGTTTCTGGGATGAAGAGGTGCAGCTCGGATAGTTTCTGGGGGTGCAGAGGGTGCAGCTCGGACAGTTTCTGGGGATGGAGAGGGTGCAGCTCGGACAGTTTCTGGTTGGAGTGGGTGCAGCTCGGACAGTTTATGGTTGGAGAGGGTGTAGCTCGGGTAGTTTCTGGGGATGGAGAGGGAGCTGCTCGGGTAGTTTCTGGGGTTGGAGAGGGTGCAGCTCAGGTAGTTTCTGCGTGGAGAGGGTGCATCTCGGGTAGTTTCTGGGGTTGGAGAGGGTGCAGCTCGGACAGTTTCTGGGGGTGGAGAGAGTGCAGCTCGGGTAGTTTCTGGGGTTGGAGAGGGTGCAGCTCGGGTATTTTCTGGGGATGGAGAGTGTGCAGCTCGGGTAGTTTCTGGGGTTGGAGAGGGTGCAGCTCGTGTAGTTTCTGGGGATGGAGAGTGTGCAGTTCGGGTAGTTTCTGGGGGGTGAGGGTGCAGCTCGGGTAGTTTCTGGGGGTGGAAAGGGTGCAGCTCGGGTTGTTTCTGGTTGGAGAGGGTGCCGCTCGGGGAGTTTCTGTTTGGAGAGGGTTCTGCTTGGACGGTTTCTCGGGGTGGAGAGGGTGCAGCTCGGTTAGTTTCTGGTGGTGCAGAGGGTGTAGCTCGGGTAGTTTTTTTGGGGCTGGAGTGGGTGCAGCTCGGGTAGTTTCTGTGGATTGAGTGGGTGCAGCTCGGATAGTTTCTGGGGATGGAGAGCGTGCAGCTTGGGTAGTTTCTGGGGGTGGAGAGGGTGCAGCACGGATAGTTTGTGGGGATGGAGATGTGCAGCTCGGATAGTTTCTGGGGTGCAGAGGGGTGCAACTCGGACAGTTTGTGGGGATGGAGAGGGTGCAGCTCGGACAGTTGCTGGTTGGAGAGGGTGCAGCTAGGATAGTTTTTGGTTGGAGAGGGTGTAGCTCGGAGAGTTTCTGGGGATGGAGAGGGTGCAGCTCGGGTAGTTTCTGGGGTTGGAGAGGGTGCAGCTCGGGTAGTTTCTGGTGGTGCAGAGGGTGCAGCTTGGGTAGTTTTCGGGGGTGGAGAGGCTGCAGCTCGGGTAGTTTCTGGGGATGGAGAGGGTGCAGCTCGGGTAGTTTCTGGGGGTGGAGAGGTGCCGCTCGGGTAGTTTCTGGGGGTGGAGAGGGTGCAGCTCGGGTAGTTTCTGGGGTCGGAGAGGGTGCAGCTCGTGTAGTGTCTGGGGTGGAGATGGTGCCGCTCGGGTAGTTTCTGGGGGTGCAGAGTGTGCAGCTCGGGTAGTTTCTGGGGATGGAGAGGGTGCAGCTCGGTTAGTTTCTGGGGGTGGAGAGGGTGCAGCTCGGGTAATTTCTGGGGATGGAGAGGGTGCAGCTCGGGTAGTTTCTGGGGGTGGAGAGGGTGCAGCTCGGGAAGTTTCTGGGGATGGAGAGCGTGCAGCTCGGATAGTTTCTGGGGGTGCAGAGGGTGTAGCTCGGACAGTTTGTGGGTTTGGAGAGGTGCAGCTCGGACAGTTTCTGGTTGGAGAGGGTGCAGCTCGGACAGTTTCTGGTTGGAGAGGGTGTAGTTCGGGTAGTTTCTGGGGATGGAGCGGGTGCAGCTCGGGTAGTTTCTGGGGGTGGAGAGGGTACAGCTCGGGTCGTTTTTTGTGGTTGGAGAGGGCGCAGCTCGGGTAGTTTCTGTGTGGAGAGGGTGCATCTCGGGTAGTTTCTGGGGTTGGAGAGGGTGCAGCTCGGACAGTTTCTTGGGGTGGAGAGAGTGCAGCTCGGGTAGTTTCTGGCGTTGGAGAGGGTGCAGCTCGGGTATTTTCTGGGGATGGAGAGTGTGCAGCTCGGGTAGTTTCTGAGGTTGGTGAGGGTGCAGCTCGGGTAGTTTCTGGGGGTGGAAAGGGTGCAGCTCGGGTAGTTTCTGGTTGGAGAGGGTGCAGCTCGGGGAGTTTCTGTTTGGAGAGGGTTCTGCTCGCACGGTTTCTCGGGGTGGAGAGGGTGCAGCTGCGTTAGTTTCTGGTGGTGCAGAGGGTGTAGCTCGGACAGTTTTTGGGGCTGGAGTGGGTGCAGCTCGGGTAGGTTCTGTGGATTGAGAGGGTGCAACTCGAATAGTTTCTGGGGATGGAGAGGGTGCAGCTCGGGTAGTTTCTGGGGGTGGAGAGGGTGCAGCACGCGTATTTTCTGGGGATGGAGATGTGCAGCTCGGATAGTTTCTGGGGGTGCAGAGGGTGCTGCTTGGACAGTTTCTGGGGATGGAGAGGGTGCAGCTCGGACAGTTTCTGGTTGGAGAGGGAGCAGCTCGGATAGTTTCTGGTTGCAGAGGGTGTAGCTCGGACAGTTTCTGGGGATGGAGAGGGTGCAGCTCGGGTAGTTTCTGGGGTTGGAGAGGATGCAGCTCGGGTAGTTTCTGGGGTTGGAGAGGGTGCAGCTCGGGTAGTTTCTGGGGTTGGGGAGGGTGCAGCTCGGGTAGTTTCTGCTGGTGGGCAGGGTGCAGCTCGGGTAGTTTTTGGGGGTGGAGAGGCTGCAGCTCGGATAGTTTCTGGGGATGGAGAGGGTGCAGCTCGGGTAGTTTCTGGAAGTGGAGAGGTGCCGCTCGGGTAGTTCTGGTGGTGGAGAGGGTGCAGCTCGGGTAATTTTTTCTGGTTGGAGAGGGTGCAGCTTGGGTAGTTTCTGGGGTTGGAGAAGGTGCAGCTCCTTTAGTTTCTGGGGTTTGGGAGGGTGCAGCTCAGACAGTTTATGGGGGTGGAGAGAGTGCAGCTCGGACAGTTTCTGGGGGTGGAGAGTGTGCAGCTCGGGTAGTTTCTGGGGATGGAGAGTGTGCAGCTCGGGTACATTCTGGGGTTGGAGAGGTTGCAGCTTGGGTAGTTTCTGGAGTTGGAGAGGGTGCAGCTCGGACAGTTTCTGGGGATGGAGAGGGTTCAGCTCGGCTTGTTTCTGTGGTTGGAGAGGGTGCAGCTTGGGTAGTTTCTGAGGTGGAGAGGGTGCAGCGTAGCTAGTTTCTGGGGATGGTGAGGGTGCTGCTTGGGTAGGTTCTGGGGTTGGAGAGGGTGCAGTTCGGACAGTTTCTGGGGTTGGAGAGAGTGCAGCTCGGACAGTTTCTGGGGGTGGAGAGGGTGCAGCTCGGGTAGTTTCTGGGGATGGAGAGTGTCCAGCTCGGGTACTTTCTGGGGTTGGAGAGGGTGCAGCTCGGGTAGTTTCTGGAGTTGGAGATGGTGCAGCTCGGACAGTTTCTGGGGATGGAGAGGGTGCAGCTCGGGTAGTTTCTGGGGTTGGAGAGGGTGCAGCTCGCGTAGGTTCTGGGGGTGGAGAGGGTGCAGCTCGGGTAGTTTCTGGGGATGCAGTGGGTGCAGCTCAGATAGTTTTCTGAGGGTGCAGAGGGTGCTGCTCGGACAGTTTCTGGGGATGGAGAGGGTGCAGCTCGGACAGTTTCTGGTTCGAGAGGGTGCAGCTCGGTCAGTTTCTGGTTGGGGAGGGTGTAGTTCAGGTAGATTCTTGGGGTGGAGAGGGTGCAGCTCGGGAAGTTTCTGGTCGGAGAGTGTGCAGCTCGGGGAGTTTCTGTTTGGAGAGGGTGAAGCTCGGACAGTTTCACGGGGAGGAGAGGGTGCAGCTCGGAGAGATTCTGGGGGTGTAGAAGGTGCAGCTCGGACAGTTTCTGGGGTTGGAGAGGGTGCAGATCGGGTAGTTTCTGATGGTGGAGAGGGTGCAGGTCGGGTACTTTCTGGGGGTGGAGAGGGTGTAGCTCGGGCAGTTTCTGGTTGGAGAGTGTGCAGCTCGGGTAGTTTCTGGTGGTGGAGAGGGTGCAGCTCGGGTAATTTTTGTGGTTGGAGAGGGTGCTGCTCGGGTAGTTCCTGGGGTTGGAGAGTGTGCAGCTCCTTTAGTTTCTGGGGTTGGAGAGGGTGCAGCTCGGACAGTTTATGGGGGTGGAGAGAGTGCAGCTCGGACAGTTTCTGGGGGTGGAGAGTGTGCAGCTCAGGTAGTTTCTGGGGATGGAGAGTGTGCAGCTCGGGTACTTTCTGGCGTTGGAGAGGTTGCAGCTTGGGTAGTTTCTGGAGTTGGAGAGGGTGCAGCTCGTGTAGTTTCTGGGGATGGAGAGTGTGCAGTTCGGGTATTTTCTGGGGTTGGTGAGGGTGCAGCTCGGGTAGTTTTTGGGGCTGGAGTGGGTGCAGCTCGGGTAGTTTCTGTGGATTGAGAGGGTGCAGCTCGGATTGTTTCTGGGGATGGAGAGGGTGCAGCTCGGGTAGTTTCTGGGGGTGGAGAGGGTGCAGCACGGGTAGTTTCTGGGGATGGAGATGTGCAGCTCGGATAGTTTCTGGGGGTGCAGAGGGTGCAGCTCGGGTAGTTTCTGGGGATGGAGAGCGTGCAGCTCGGATAGTTTCTGGGGGTGCAGAGGGTGTAGCTCGGACAGTTTGTGGGTTTGGAGAGGGTGCAGCTCGGACAGTTTCTGGTTGGAGAGGGTGCAGCTCGGACAGTTTCTTGTTGGAGAGGGTGTAGCTCGGGTAGTTTGTGGGGATGGAGAGGGTGCAGCTCGGGTAGTTTCTGGGGGTGGAGAGCGTACAGCTCGGGTAGTTTTTGTGGTTGGAGAGGGTGCAGCTCGGGTAGTTTCTGCGTGGAGAGGCTGCATCTCGGGTAGTTTCTGGGGTTGGAGAGGGTGCAGCTCGGACTGTTTCTTGGGGTGGAGAGAATGCAGCTCGGGTAGTTTCTGGGGTTGGAGAGGGTGCAGCTCGGGTATTTTCTGGGGATGGAGAGTGTGCAGCTCGGGTAGTTTCTGAGGTTGGTGAGGGTGCAGCTCGGGTAGTTTCTGGGGGTGGAAAGGGTGCAGCTCGGGTAGTTTCTGGTTGGAGAGGGTGCAGCTCGGGGAGTTTCTGTTTGGAGAGGTTTCTGTTCGGATGGTTTCTCGGGATGGAGAGGGTGCAGCTGCGTTAGTTTCTGGTGGTGCAGAGGGTGTAGCTCGGACAGTTTTTGGGGCTGGAGTGGGTGCAGCTCGGGTAGGTTCTGTGGATTGAGAGGGTGCAACTCGGATAGTTTCTGGGGGTGGAGAGAGTGCAGCTCGGGTAGTTTCTGGGGTTGGAGAGGGTGCAGCTCGGGTAGTTTCTGGGGTTGGAGAGGGTGCAGCTCGGGTAGTTTCTGGGGTTGGAGAGGGTGCAGCTCGGGTAGTTTCTGGGGTTGGGGAGGGTGCAGCTCGGGTAGTTTCTGCTGGTGGGCAGGGTGCAGCTCGGGTACTTTTTGGGGGTGGAGAGGCTGCAGCTCGGATAGTTTCTGGGGATGGAGAGGGGGCAGCTCGGGTAGTTTCTGGGGGTGGAGAGGTGCCGCTCGGGTAGTTCTGGTGGTGGAGAGGGTGCAGCTCGGGTAATTTTTGTGGTTGGAGAGGGTGCAGCTTGGGTAGTTTCTGGGGTTGGAGAAAGTGCAGCTCCTTTAGTTTCTGGGGTTTGGGAGGGTGCAGCTCAGATATTTTATGGGGGTGGAGAGAGTGCAGCTCGGACAGTTTCTGGGGGTGGAGAGTTTGCAGCTCGGGTAGTTTCTGGGGTTGGAGAGGGTGCAGCTCGGGTACTTTCTGGGGTTGGAGAGGTTGCAGCTTGGGTAGTTTCTGGAGTTGGAGAGGGTGCAGCTCGGACAGTTTCTGGGGATGGAGAGGGTTCAGCTCGGCTTGTTTCTGTGGTTGGAGAGGGTGCAGCTTGGGTAGTTTCTGAGGTGGAGAGGGTGCAGCGTAGCTAGTTTCTGGGGATGGTGAGGGTGCTGCTTGGGTAGTTTCAGGGGTTGGAGAGGGTGCAGCTCGGACAGTTTCTGGGGTTGGAGAGAGTGCAGCTCGGACAGTTTCTGGGGGTGGAGAGGGTGCAGCTCGGGTAGTTTCTGGGGATGGAGAGTGTCCAGCTCGGGTACTTTCTGGGGTTGGAGAGGGTGCAGCTCGGGTAGTTTCTGGAGTTGGAGATGGTGCAGCTCGGACAGTTTCTGGGGATGGAGAGGGTGCAGCTCGGGTAGTTTCTGTGGTTGGAGAGGGTGCATCTTGGGTAGTTTCTGAGGTGGAGAGGGTGCAGCGTGGGTAGTTTCTGGGGTTGGAGAGGGTGCAGCTCGCGTAGGTTCTGGGGGTGGAGAGGGTGCAGCTCGGGTAGTTTCTGGGGATGCAGAGGGTGCAGCTCAGATAGTTTCTGAGGGTGCAGAGGGTGCAGCTCGGACAGTTTCTGGGGATGGAGAGGGTGCAGCTCGGACAGTTTCTGGTTCGAGAGGGTGCAGCTCGGTCAGTTTCTGGTTGGGGAGGGTGTAGTTCAGGTAGATTCTTGGGGTGGAGAGGGTGCAGCTCGGGAAGTTTCTGGTCGGAGAGGGTGCAGCTCGGGGAGTTTCTGTTTGGAGAGGGTGAAGCTCGGACAGTTTCACGGGGTGGAGAGGGTGCAGCTCGTAGAGATTCTGGGGGTGTAGAAGGTGCAGCTCGGACAGTTTCTGGGGTTGGAGAGGGTGCAGATCGGGTAGTTTCTGATGGTGGAGAGGGTGCAGGTCGGGTACTTTCTGGGGGTGGAGAGGGTGTAGCTCGGGCAGTTTCTGGTTGGAGAGTGTGCAGCTCAGGTAGTTTCTGGTGGTGGAGAGTGTGCAGCTCGGGTAATTTTTGTGGTTGGAGAGGGTGCAGCTCGGGTAGTTCCTGGGGTTGGAGAGTGTGCAGCTCCTTTAGTTTCTGGGGTTGGAGAGGGTGCAGCTCGGACAGTTTATGGGGGTGGAGAGAGTGCAGCTCGGACAGTTTCTGGGGGTGGAGAGTGTGCAGCTCAGGTAGTTTCTGGGGATGGAGAGTGTGCAGCTCGGGTACTTTCTGGCGTTGGAGAGGTTGCAGCTTGGGTAGTTTCTGGAGTTGGAGAGGGTGCAGCTCGTGTAGTTTCTGGGGATGGAGAGTGTGCAGTTCGGGTAGTTTCTGGGGTTGGTGAGGGTGCAGCTCGGGTAGTTTTTGGGGCTGGAGTGGGTGCAGCTCGGGTAGTTTCTGTGGATTGAGAGGGTGCAGCTCGGATTGTTTCTGGCGATGGAGAGGGTGCAGCTCGGGTAGTTTCTGGGGGTGGAGAGGGTGCAGCACGGGTAGTTTCTGGGGATGGAGATGTGCAGCTCGGATAGTTTCTTGGGGTGCAGAGGGTGCAGCTCGGGTAGTTTCTGGGGGTGGAGATGGTGCCGCTCGGGTAGTTTCTGGGGGTGGAGAGGGTGCAGCTCGGGTAGTTTCTGGGGATGGAGACGGTGCAGCTCGGTTAGTTTCTGGGGGTGGAGAGGGTGCAGCTCGGGTAATTTCTGGGGATGGAGAGGGTGCTGCTCGGGTAGTTTCTGGGGGTGGAGAGGCTGCAGCTCGGGAAGTTTCTGGGGATGGAGAGCGTGCAGCTCGGATAGTTTCTGGGGGTGCAGAGGGTGTAGCTCGGACAGTTTGTGGGTTTGGAGAGGGTGCAGCTCGGACAGTTTCTGGTTGGAGAGGGTGCAGCTCGGACAGTTTCTTGTTGGAGAGGGTGTAGCTCGGGTAGTTTCTGGGGATGGAGAGGGTGCAGCTCGGGTAGTTTCTGGGGGTGGAGAGGGTACAGCTCGGGTAGTTTTTGTGGTTGGAGAAGGTGCAGCTCGGGTAGTTTCTGCGTGGAGAGGCTGCATCTCGGGTAGTTTCTGGGGTTGGAGAGGGTGCAGCTCGGACAGTTTCTGGGGGTGGAGAGAGTGCAGCTCGGGTAGTTTCTGGGGTTGGAAGGGTGCAGCTCGGGTATTTTCTGGGGATGGAGAGTGTGCAGCTCGGGTAGTTTCTGGGGTTGGAGAGGGTGCAGCTCGTGCAGTTTCTGGGGATGGAGAGTGTGCAGTTCGGGTAGTTTCTGGGGTGGAGAGGGTGCAGCTCGTGTGCTGTCTGGGGTGGAGATGGTGCCGCTCGGGTAGTTTCTGGGGGTGCAGAGGGTGCAGCTCGGACAGTTTCTGGGGATGGAGAGGGTGCAGCTCGGACAGTTTCTGGTTGGAGTGGGTGCAGCTCGGACAGTTTATGGTTGGAGAGGGTGTAGCTCGGGTAGTTTCTGGGGATGGAGAGGGAGCTGCTCGGGTAGTTTCTGGGGTTGGAGAGGGTGCAGCTCAGGTAGTTTCTGCGTGGAGAGGGTGCATCTCGGGTAGTTTCTGGGGTTGGAGAGGGTGCAGCTCGGACAGTTTCTGGGGGTGGAGAGAGTGCAGCTCGGGTAGTTTCTGGGGTTGGAGAGGGTGCAGCTCGGGTATTTTCTGGGGATGGAGAGTGTGCAGCTCGGGTAGTTTCTGGGGTTGGAGAGGGTGCAGCACGGGTATTTTCTGGGGATGGAGATGTGCAGCTCGGATAGTTTCTGGGGGTGCAGAGGGTGCTGCTTGGACAGTTTCTGGGGATGGAGAGGGTGCAGCTCGGACAGTTTCTGGTTGGAGAGGGAGCAGCTCGGATAGTTTCTGGTTGCAGAGGGTGTAGCTCGGACAGTTTCTGGGGATGGAGAGGGTGCAGCTCGGGTAGTTTCTGGGGTTGGAGAGGATGCAGCTCGGGTAGTTTCTGGGGTTGGAGAGGGTGCAGCTCGGGTAGTTTCTGGGGTTGGGGAGGGTGCAGCTCGGGTAGTTTCTGCTGGTGGGCAGGGTGCAGCTCGGGTAGTTTTTGGGGGTGGAGAGGCTGCAGCTCGGATAGTTTCTGGGGATGGAGAGGGTGCAGCTCGGGTAGTTTCTGGAAGTGGAGAGGTGCCGCTCGGGTAGTTCTGGTGGTGGAGAGGGTGCAGCTCGGGTAATTTTTCTGGTTGGAGAGGGTGCAGCTTGGGTAGTTTCTGGGGTTGGAGAAGGTGCAGCTCCTTTAGTTTCTGGGGTTTGGGAGGGTGCAGCTCAGACAGTTTATGGGGGTGGAGAGAGTGCAGCTCGGACAGTTTCTGGGGGTGGAGAGTGTGCAGCTCGGGTAGTTTCTGGGGATGGAGAGTGTGCAGCTCGGGTACATTCTGGGGTTGGAGAGGTTGCAGCTTGGGTAGTTTCTGGAGTTGGAGAGGGTGCAGCTCGGACAGTTTCTGGGGATGGAGAGGGTTCAGCTCGGCTTGTTTCTGTGGTTGGAGAGGGTGCAGCTTGGGTAGTTTCTGAGGTGGAGAGGGTGCAGCGTAGCTAGTTTCTGGGGATGGTGAGGGTGCTGCTTGGGTAGGTTCTGGGGTTGGAGAGGGTGCAGTTCGGACAGTTTCTGGGGTTGGAGAGAGTGCAGCTCGGACAGTTTCTGGGGGTGGAGAGGGTGCAGCTCGGGTAGTTTCTGGGGATGGAGAGTGTCCAGCTCGGGTACTTTCTGGGGTTGGAGAGGGTGCAGCTCGGGTAGTTTCTGGAGTTGGAGATGGTGCAGCTCGGACAGTTTCTGGGGATGGAGAGGGTGCAGCTCGGGTAGTTTCTGGGGTTGGAGAGGGTGCAGCTCGCGTAGGTTCTGGGGGTGGAGAGGGTGCAGCTCGGGTAGTTTCTGGGGATGCAGTGGGTGCAGCTCAGATAGTTTCTGAGGGTGCAGAGGGTGCTGCTCGGACAGTTTCTGGGGATGGAGAGGGTGCAGCTCGGACAGTTTCTGGTTCGAGAGGGTGCAGCTCGGTCAGTTTCTGGTTGGGGAGGGTGTAGTTCAGGTAGATTCTTGGGGTGGAGAGGGTGCAGCTCGGGAAGTTTCTGGTCGGAGAGTGTGCAGCTCGGGGAGTTTCTGTTTGGAGAGGGTGAAGCTCGGACAGTTTCACGGGGAGGAGAGGGTGCAGCTCGGAGAGATTCTGGGGGTGTAGAAGGTGCAGCTCGGACAGTTTCTGGGGTTGGAGAGGGTGCAGATCGGGTAGTTTCTGATGGTGGAGAGGGTGCAGGTCGGGTACTTTCTGGGGGTGGAGAGGGTGTAGCTCGGGCAGTTTCTGGTTGGAGAGTGTGCAGCTCGGGTAGTTTCTGGTGGTGGAGAGGGTGCAGCTCGGGTAATTTTTGTGGTTGGAGAGGGTGCTGCTCGGGTAGTTCCTGGGGTTGGAGAGTGTGCAGCTCCTTTAGTTTCTGGGGTTGGAGAGGGTGCAGCTCGGACAGTTTATGGGGGTGGAGAGAGTGCAGCTCGGACAGTTTCTGGGGGTGGAGAGTGTGCAGCTCAGGTAGTTTCTGGGGATGGAGAGTGTGCAGCTCGGGTACTTTCTGGCGTTGGAGAGGTTGCAGCTTGGGTAGTTTCTGGAGTTGGAGAGGGTGCAGCTCGTGTAGTTTCTGGGGATGGAGAGTGTGCAGTTCGGGTATTTTCTGGGGTTGGTGAGGGTGCAGCTCGGGTAGTTTTTGGGGCTGGAGTGGGTGCAGCTCGGGTAGTTTCTGTGGATTGAGAGGGTGCAGCTCGGATTGTTTCTGGGGATGGAGAGGGTGCAGCTCGGGTAGTTTCTGGGGGTGGAGAGGGTGCAGCACGGGTAGTTTCTGGGGATGGAGATGTGCAGCTCGGATAGTTTCTGGGGGTGCAGAGGGTGCAGCTCGGGTAGTTTCTGGGGATGGAGAGCGTGCAGCTCGGATAGTTTCTGGGGGTGCAGAGGGTGTAGCTCGGACAGTTTGTGGGTTTGGAGAGGGTGCAGCTCGGACAGTTTCTGGTTGGAGAGGGTGCAGCTCGGACAGTTTCTTGTTGGAGAGGGTGTAGCTCGGGTAGTTTGTGGGGATGGAGAGGGTGCAGCTCGGGTAGTTTCTGGGGGTGGAGAGCGTACAGCTCGGGTAGTTTTTGTGGTTGGAGAGGGTGCAGCTCGGGTAGTTTCTGCGTGGAGAGGCTGCATCTCGGGTAGTTTCTGGGGTTGGAGAGGGTGCAGCTCGGACTGTTTCTTGGGGTGGAGAGAATGCAGCTCGGGTAGTTTCTGGGGTTGGAGAGGGTGCAGCTCGGGTATTTTCTGGGGATGGAGAGTGTGCAGCTCGGGTAGTTTCTGAGGTTGGTGAGGGTGCAGCTCGGGTAGTTTCTGGGGGTGGAAAGGGTGCAGCTCGGGTAGTTTCTGGTTGGAGAGGGTGCAGCTCGGGGAGTTTCTGTTTGGAGAGGTTTCTGTTCGGATGGTTTCTCGGGATGGAGAGGGTGCAGCTGCGTTAGTTTCTGGTGGTGCAGAGGGTGTAGCTCGGACAGTTTTTGGGGCTGGAGTGGGTGCAGCTCGGGTAGGTTCTGTGGATTGAGAGGGTGCAACTCGGATAGTTTCTGGGGGTGGAGAGAGTGCAGCTCGGGTAGTTTCTGGGGTTGGAGAGGGTGCAGCTCGGGTAGTTTCTGGGGTTGGAGAGGGTGCAGCTCGGGTAGTTTCTGGGGTTGGAGAGGGTGCAGCTCGGGTAGTTTCTGGGGTTGGGGAGGGTGCAGCTCGGGTAGTTTCTGCTGGTGGGCAGGGTGCAGCTCGGGTACTTTTTGGGGGTGGAGAGGCTGCAGCTCGGATAGTTTCTGGGGATGGAGAGGGGGCAGCTCGGGTAGTTTCTGGGGGTGGAGAGGTGCCGCTCGGGTAGTTCTGGTGGTGGAGAGGGTGCAGCTCGGGTAATTTTTGTCGTTGGAGAGGGTGCAGCTTGGGTAGTTTCTGGGGTTGGAGAAAGTGCAGCTCCTTTAGTTTCTGGGGTTTGGGAGGGTGCAGCTCAGATATTTTATGGGGGTGGAGAGAGTGCAGCTCGGACAGTTTCTGGGGGTGGAGAGTTTGCAGCTCGGGTAGTTTCTGGGGTTGGAGAGGGTGCAGCTCGGGTACTTTCTGGGGTTGGAGAGGTTGCAGCTTGGGTAGTTTCTGGAGTTGGAGAGGGTGCAGCTCGGACAGTTTCTGGGGATGGAGAGGGTTCAGCTCGGCTTGTTTCTGTGGTTGGAGAGGGTGCAGCTTGGGTAGTTTCTGAGGTGGAGAGGGTGCAGCGTAGCTAGTTTCTGGGGATGGTGAGGGTGCTGCTTGGGTAGTTTCAGGGGTTGGAGAGGGTGCAGCTCGGACAGTTTCTGGGGTTGGAGAGAGTGCAGCTCGGACAGTTTCTGGGGGTGGAGAGGGTGCAGCTCGGGTAGTTTCTGGGGATGGAGAGTGTCCAGCTCGGGTACTTTCTGGGGTTGGAGAGGGTGCAGCTCGGGTAGTTTCTGGAGTTGGAGATGGTGCAGCTCGGACAGTTTCTGGGGATGGAGAGGGTGCAGCTCGGGTAGTTTCTGTGGTTGGAGAGGGTGCATCTTGGGTAGTTTCTGAGGTGGAGAGGGTGCAGCGTGGGTAGTTTCTGGGGTTGGAGAGGGTGCAGCTCGCGTAGGTTCTGGGGGTGGAGAGGGTGCAGCTCGGGTAGTTTCTGGGGATGCAGAGGGTGCAGCTCAGATAGTTTCTGAGGGTGCAGAGGGTGCAGCTCGGACAGTTTCTGGGGATGGAGAGGGTGCAGCTCGGACAGTTTCTGGTTCGAGAGGGTGCAGCTCGGTCAGTTTCTGGTTGGGGAGGGTGTAGTTCAGGTAGATTCTTGGGGTGGAGAGGGTGCAGCTCGGGAAGTTTCTGGTCGGAGAGGGTGCAGCTCGGGGAGTTTCTGTTTGGAGAGGGTGAAGCTCGGACAGTTTCACGGGGTGGAGAGGGTGCAGCTCGTAGAGATTCTGGGGGTGTAGAAGGTGCAGCTCGGACAGTTTCTGGGGTTGGAGAGGGTGCAGATCGGGTAGTTTCTGATGGTGGAGAGGGTGCAGGTCGGGTACTTTCTGGGGGTGGAGAGGGTGTAGCTCGGGCAGTTTCTGGTTGGAGAGTGTGCAGCTCAGGTAGTTTCTGGTGGTGGAGAGTGTGCAGCTCGGGTAATTTTTGTGGTTGGAGAGGGTGCAGCTCGGGTAGTTCCTGGGGTTGGAGAGTGTGCAGCTCCTTTAGTTTCTGGGGTTGGAGAGGGTGCAGCTCGGACAGTTTATGGGGGTGGAGAGAGTGCAGCTCGGACAGTTTCTGGGGGTGGAGAGTGTGCAGCTCAGGTAGTTTCTGGGGATGGAGAGTGTGCAGCTCGGGTACTTTCTGGCGTTGGAGAGGTTGCAGCTTGGGTAGTTTCTGGAGTTGGAGAGGGTGCAGCTCGTGTAGTTTCTGGGGATGGAGAGTGTGCAGTTCGGGTAGTTTCTGGGGTTGGTGAGGGTGCAGCTCGGGTAGTTTTTGGGGCTGGAGTGGGTGCAGCTCGGGTAGTTTCTGTGGATTGAGAGGGTGCAGCTCGGATTGTTTCTGGCGATGGAGAGGGTGCAGCTCGGGTAGTTTCTGGGGGTGGAGAGGGTGCAGCACGGGTAGTTTCTGGGGATGGAGATGTGCAGCTCGGATAGTTTCTTGGGGTGCAGAGGGTGCAGCTCGGGTAGTTTCTGGGGGTGGAGATGGTGCCGCTCGGGTAGTTTCTGGGGGTGGAGAGGGTGCAGCTCGGGTAGTTTCTGGGGATGGAGACGGTGCAGCTCGGTTAGTTTCTGGGGGTGGAGAGGGTGCAGCTCGGGTAATTTCTGGGGATGGAGAGGGTGCTGCTCGGGTAGTTTCTGGGGGTGGAGAGGCTGCAGCTCGGGAAGTTTCTGGGGATGGAGAGCGTGCAGCTCGGATAGTTTCTGGGGGTGCAGAGGGTGTAGCTCGGACAGTTTGTGGGTTTGGAGAGGGTGCAGCTCGGACAGTTTCTGGTTGGAGAGGGTGCAGCTCGGACAGTTTCTTGTTGGAGAGGGTGTAGCTCGGGTAGTTTCTGGGGATGGAGAGGGTGCAGCTCGGGTAGTTTCTGGGGGTGGAGAGGGTACAGCTCGGGTAGTTTTTGTGGTTGGAGAAGGTGCAGCTCGGGTAGTTTCTGCGTGGAGAGGCTGCATCTCGGGTAGTTTCTGGGGTTGGAGAGGGTGCAGCTCGGACAGTTTCT
The DNA here is from genome assembly GCA_026770705.1 of Isurus oxyrinchus. Lineage (NCBI taxonomy): Eukaryota > Metazoa > Chordata > Chondrichthyes > Lamniformes > Lamnidae > Isurus > Isurus oxyrinchus. The sequence continues at coordinate 28,241 of JANJGN010003040.1, forward strand.
GGGGGTGGAGAGAGTGCAGCTCGGGTAGTTTCTGGGGTTGGAAGGGTGCAGCTCGGGTATTTTCTGGGGATGGAGAGTGTGCAGCTCGGGTAGTTTCTGGGGTTGGAGAGGGTGCAGCTCGTGCAGTTTCTGGGGATGGAGAGTGTGCAGTTCGGGTAGTTTCTGGGGTGGAGAGGGTGCAGCTCGTGTGCTGTCTGGGGTGGAGATGGTGCCGCTCGGGTAGTTTCTGGGGGTGCAGAGGGTGCAGCTCGGACAGTTTCTGGGGATGGAGAGGGTGCAGCTCGGACAGTTTCTGGTTGGAGTGGGTGCAGCTCGGACAGTTTATGGTTGGAGAGGGTGTAGCTCGGGTAGTTTCTGGGGATGGAGAGGGAGCTGCTCGGGTAGTTTCTGGGGTTGGAGAGGGTGCAGCTCAGGTAGTTTCTGCGTGGAGAGGGTGCATCTCGGGTAGTTTCTGGGGTTGGAGAGGGTGCAGCTCGGACAGTTTCTGGGGGTGGAGAGAGTGCAGCTCGGGTAGTTTCTGGGGTTGGAGAGGGTGCAGCTCGGGTATTTTCTGGGGATGGAGAGTGTGCAGCTCGGGTAGTTTCTGGGGTTGGAGAGGGTGCAGCTCGTGTAGTTTCTGGGGATGGAGAGTGTGCAGTTCGGGTAGTTTCTGGGGTTGGTGAGGGTGCAGCTCGGGTAGTTTCTGGGGGTGGAAAGGGTGCAGCTCGGGTTGTTTCTGGTTGGAGAGGGTGCCGCTCGGGGAGTTTCTGTTTGGAGAGGGTTCTGCTTGGACGGTTTCTCGGGGTGGAGAGGGTGCAGCTCGGTTAGTTTCTGGTGGTGCAGAGGGTGTAGCTCGGGTAGTTTTTGGGGCTGGAGTGGGTGCAGCTCGGGTAGTTTCTGTGGATTGAGTGGGTGCAGCTCGGATAGTTTCTGGGGATGGAGAGCGTGCAGCTCGGGTAGTTTCTGGGGGTGGAGAGGGTGCAGCACGGATAGTTTCTGGGGATGGAGATGTGCAGCTCGGATAGTTTCTGGGGGTGCAGAGGGTGCAACTCGGACAGTTTGTGGGGATGGAGAGGGTGCAGCTCGGACAGTTGCTGGTTGGAGAGGGTGCAGCTCGGATAGTTTCTGGTTGGAGAGGGTGTAGCTCGGAGAGTTTCTGGGGATGGAGAGGGTGCAGCTCGGGTAGTTTCTGGGGTTGGAGAGGGTGCAGCTCGGGTAGTTTCTGGTGGTGCAGAGGGTGCAGCTCGGGTAGTTTTTGGGGGTGGAGAGGCTGCAGCTCGGGTAGTTTCTGGGGATGGAGAGGGTGCAGCTCGGGTAGTTTCTGGGGGTGGAGAGGTGCCACTCGGGTAGTTTCTGGGGGTGGAGAGGGTGCAGCTCGGGTAGTTTCTGGGGTCGGAGAGGGTGCAGCTCGTGTAGTGTCTGGGGTGGAGATGGTGCCGCTCGGGTAGTTTCTGGGGGTGCAGAGGGTGCAGCTCGGGTAGTTTCTGGGGATGGAGAGGGTGCAGCTCGGTTAGTTTCTGGGGGTGGAGAGGGTGCAGCTCGGGTAATTTCTGGGGATGGAGAGGGTGCAGCTCGGGTAGTTTCTGGGGGTGGAGAGGGTGCAGCTCGGGAAGTTTCTGGGGATGGAGAGCGTGCAGCTCGGATAGTTTCTGGGGGTGCAGAGGGTGTAGCTCGGACAGTTTGTGGGTTTGGAGAGGTGCAGCTCGGACAGTTTCTGGTTGGAGAGGGTGCAGCTCGGACAGTTTCTGGTTGGAGAGGGTGTAGTTCGGGTAGTTTCTGGGGATGGAGCGGGTGCAGCTCGGGTAGTTTCTGGGGGTGGAGAGGGTGCAGCTCGGGTAGTTTCTGGGGGTGGAGAGGGTACAGCTCGGGTAGTTTTTGTGGTTGGAGAGGGTGCAGCTCGGGTAGTTTCTGCGTGGAGAGGGTGCATCTCGGGTAGTTTCTGGGGTTGGAGAGGGTGCAGCTCGGACTGTTTCCTGGGGTGGAGAGAGTGCAGCTCGGGTAGTTTCTGGGGTTGGAGAGGGTGCAGCTCGGGTATTTTCTGGGGATGGAGAGTGTGCAGCTCGGGTAGTTTCTGAGGTTGGTGAGGGTGCAGCTCGGGTAGTTTCTGGGGGTGGAAAGGGTGCAGCTCGGGTAGTTTCTGGTTGGAGAGGGTGCAGCTCGGGGAGTTTCTGTTTGGAGAGGGTTCTGTTCGGACGGTTTCTCGGGATGGAGAGGGTGCAGCTGCGTTAGTTTCTGGTGGTGCAGAGGGTGTAGCTCGGACAGTTTTTGGGGCTGGAGTGGGTGCAGCTCGGGTAGGTTCTGTGGATTGAGAGGGTGCAACTCGGATAGTTTCTGGGGGTGGAGAGAGTGCAGCTCGGGTAGTTTCTGGGGTTGGAGAGGGTGCAGCTCGGGTAGTTTCTGGGGTTGGAGAGGGTGCAGCTCGGGTAGTTTCTGGGGTTGGAGAGGGTGCAGCTCGGGTAGTTTCTGGGGTTGGGGAGGGTGCAGCTCGGGTAGTTTCTGCTGGTGGGCAGGGTGCAGCTCGGGTAGTTTTTGGGGGTGGAGAGGCTGCAGCTCGGATAGTTTCTGGGGATGGAGAGGGGGCAGCTCGGGTAGTTTCTGGGGGTGGAGAGGTGCCGCTCGGGTAGTTCTGGTGGTGGAGAGGGTGCAGCTCGGGTAATTTTTGTGGTTGGAGAGGGTGCAGCTTGGGTAGTTTCTGGGGTTGGAGAAAGTGCAGCTCCTTTAGTTTCTGGGGTTTGGGAGGGTGCAGCTCAGACAGTTTATGGGGGTGGAGAGAGTGCAGCTCGGACAGTTTCTGGGGGTGGAGAGTTTGCAGCTCGGGTAGTTTCTGGGGTTGGAGAGGGTGCAGCTCGGGTACTTTCTGGGGTTGGAGAGGTTGCAGCTTGGGTAGTTTCTGGAGTTGGAGAGGGTGCAGCTCGGACAGTTTCTGGGGATGGAGAGGGTTCAGCTCGGCTTGTTTCTGTGGTTGGAGAGGGTGCAGCTTAGGTAGTTTCTGAGGTGGAGAGGGTGCAGCGTAGCTAGTTTCTGGGGATGCAGAGGGTGCTGCTTGGGTAGTTTCAGGGGTTGGAGAGGGTGCAGCTCGGACAGTTTCTGGGGTTGGAGAGAGTGCAGCTCGGACAGTTTCTGGGGGTGGAGAGGGTGCAGCTCGGGTAGTTTCTGGGGATGGAGAGTGTCCAGCTCGGGTACTTTCTGGGGTTGGAGAGGGTGCAGCTCGGGTAGTTTCTGGAGTTGGAGATGGTGCAGCTCGGACAGTTTCTGGGGATGGAGAGGGTGCAGCTCGGGTAGTTTCTGTGGTTGGAGAGGGTGCATCTTGGGTAGTTTCTGAGGTGGAGAGGGTGCAGCGTGGGTAGTTTCTGGGGTTGGAGAGGGTGCAGCTCGCGTAGGTTCTGGGGGTGGAGAGGGTGCAGCTCGGGTAGTTTCTGGGGATGCAGAGGGTGCAGCTCAGATAGTTTCTGAGGGTGCAGAGGCTGCAGCTCGGACAGTTTCTGGGGATGGAGAGGGTGCAGCTCGGACAGTTTCTGGTTCGAGAGGGTGCAGCTCGGTCAGTTTCTGGTTGGGGAGGGTGTAGTTCAGGTAGATTCTTGGGGTGGAGAGGGTGCAGCTCGGGAAGTTTCTGGTCGGAGAGGGTGCAGCTCGGGGAGTTTCTGTTTGGAGAGGGTGAAGCTCGGACAGTTTCACGGGGTGGAGAGGGTGCAGCTCGTAGAGATTCTGGGGGTGTAGAAGGTGCAGCTCGGACAGTTTCTGGGGTTGGAGAGGGTGCAGATCGGGTAGTTTCTGATGGTGGAGAGGGTGCAGGTCGGGTACTTTCTGGGGGTGGAGAGGGTGTAGCTCGGGCAGTTTCTGGTTGGAGAGTGTGCAGCTCAGGTAGTTTCTGGTGGTGGAGAGTGTGCAGCTCGGGTAATTTTTGTGGTTGGAGAGGGTGCAGCTCGGGTAGTTCCTGGGGTTGGAGAGTGTGCAGCTCCTTTAGTTTCTGGGGTTGGAGAGGGTGCAGCTCGGACAGTTTATGGGGGTGGAGAGAGTGCAGCTCGGACAGTTTCTGGGGGTGGAGAGTGTGCAGCTCAGGTAGTTTCTGGGGATGGAGAGTGTGCAGCTCGGGTACTTTCTGGCGTTGGAGAGGTTGCAGCTTGGGTAGTTTCTGGAGTTGGAGAGGGTGCAGCTCGTGTAGTTTCTGGGGATGGAGAGTGTGCAGTTCGGGTAGTTTCTGGGGTTGGTGAGGGTGCAGCTCGGGTAGTTTTTGGGGCTGGAGTGGGTGCAGCTCGGGTAGTTTCTGTGGATTGAGAGGGTGCAGCTCGGATTGTTTCTGGCGATGGAGAGGGTGCAGCTCGGGTAGTTTCTGGGGGTGGAGAGGGTGCAGCACGGGTAGTTTCTGGGGATGGAGATGTGCAGCTCGGATAGTTTCTTGGGGTGCAGAGGGTGCAGCTCGGGTAGTTTCTGGGGGTGGAGATGGTGCCGCTCGGGTAGTTTCTGGGGGTGGAGAGGGTGCAGCTCGGGTAGTTTCTGGGGATGGAGACGGTGCAGCTCGGTTAGTTTCTGGGGTTGGAGAGGGTGCAGCTCGGGTAATTTCTGGGGATGGAGAGGGTGCTGCTCGGGTAGTTTCTGGGGGTGGAGAGGGTGCAGCTCGGGAAGTTTCTGGGGATGGAGAGCTTGCAGCTCGGATAGTTTCTGGGGGTGCAGAGGGTGTAGCTCGGACAGTTTGTGGGTTTGGAGAGGGTGCAGCTCGGACAGTTTCTGGTTGGAGAGGGTGCAGCTCGGACAGTTTCTTGTTGGAGAGGGTGTAGCTCGGGTAGTTTCTGGGGATGGAGAGGGTGCAGCTCGGGTAGTTTCTGGGGGTGGAGAGGGTACAGCTCGGGTAGTTTTTGTGGTTGGAGAAAGTGCAGCTCGGGTAGTTTCTGCGTGGAGAGGCTGCATCTCGGGTAGTTTCTGGGGTTGGAGAGGGTGCAGCTCGGACAGTTTCTGGGGGTGGAGAGAGTGCAGCTCGGGTAGTTTCTGGGGTTGGAAGGGTGCAGCTCGGGTATTTTCTGGGGATGGAGAGTGTGCAGCTCGGGTAGTTTCTGGGGTTGGAGAGGGTGCAGCTCGTGCAGTTTCTGGGGATGGAGAGTGTGCAGTTCGGGTAGTTTCTGGGGTGGAGAGGGTGCAGCTCGGGTAGTTTCTGGGGTTGGAGAGGGTGCAGCTCGGGTAGTTTCTGGGGGTAGAGAGGGTGCAGCTCGTGTGCTGTCTGGGGTGGAGATGGTGCCGCTCAGGTAGTTTCTGGGGTTGGAGAGGGTGCAGCTCGGGTAGTTTCTGGTGGTGCAGAGGGTGCAGCTCGGGTAGTTTTCGGGGGTGGAGAGGCTGCAGCTCGGGCAGTTTCTGGGGATGGAGAGGGTGCAGCTCGGGTAGTTTCTGGGGGTGGAGAGGTGCCGCTCGGGTAGTTTCTGGGGGTGGAGAGGGTGCAGCTCGGACAGTTTCTGGGGTTGGAGAGGGTGCAGCTCCTGTAGTGTCTGGGGTGGAGATGGTGCCGCTCGGGTAGTTTCTGGGGGTGCAGAGGGTGCAGCTCGGGTAGTTTCTGGGGATGGAGAGGGTGCAGCTCGGTTAGTTTCTGGGGTGGAGAGGGTACCGCTCGGGTAGTTTCTGTTTGGAGAGGGTGCAGCTCGGGGTGTTTCTGGTTGGAGAGGGTGAAGCTCGGACAGTTTCTTGGGGTGGAGAAGGTGCAGCTCGAATAGATTCTGTGGGTGGAGAGGGTGGAGCTCGGGCAGTTTCTGGGGTTGGGGAGGGCGCAGCTCGGGTAGTTTCTGGGGATGAAGAGGTGCAGCTCGGATAGTTTCTGGGGGTGCAGAGGGTGCAGCTCGGACAGTTTCTGGGGATGGAGAGGGTGCAGCTCGGACAGTTTCTGGTTGGAGTGGGTGCAGCTCGGACAGTTTATGGTTGGAGAGGGTGTAGCTCGGGTAGTTTCTGGGGATGGAGAGGGAGCTGCTCGGGTAGTTTCTGGGGTTGGAGAGGGTGCAGCTCAGGTAGTTTCTGCGTGGAGAGGGTGCATCTCGGGTAGTTTCTGGGGTTGGAGAGGGTGCAGCTCGGACAGTTTCTGGGGGTGGAGAGAGTGCAGCTCGGGTAGTTTCTGGGGTTGGAGAGGGTGCAGCTCGGGTATTTTCTGGGGATGGAGAGTGTGCAGCTCGGGTAGTTTCTGGGGTTGGAGAGGGTGCAGCTCGTGTAGTTTCTGGGGATGGAGAGTGTGCAGTTCGGGTAGTTTCTGGGGTTGGTGAGGGTGCAGCTCGGGTAGTTTCTGGGGGTGGAAAGGGTGCAGCTCGGGTTGTTTCTGGTTGGAGAGGGTGCCGCTCGGGGAGTTTCTGTTTGGAGAGGGTTCTGCTTGGACGGTTTCTCGGGGTGGAGAGGGTGCAGCTCGGTTAGTTTCTGGTGGTGCAGAGGGTGTAGCTCGGGTAGTTTTTGGGGCTGGAGTGGGTGCAGCTCGGGTAGTTTCTGTGGATTGAGTGGGTGCAGCTCGGATAGTTTCTGGGGATGGAGAGCGTGCAGCTTGGGTAGTTTCTGGGGGTGGAGAGGGTGCAGCACGGATAGTTTGTGGGGATGGAGATGTGCAGCTCGGATAGTTTCTGGGGGTGCAGAGGGTGCAACTCGGACAGTTTGTGGGGATGGAGAGGGTGCAGCTCGGACAGTTGCTGGTTGGAGAGGGTGCAGCTAGGATAGTTTTTGGTTGGAGAGGGTGTAGCTCGGAGAGTTTCTGGGGATGGAGAGGGTGCAGCTCGGGTAGTTTCTGGGGTTGGAGAGGGTGCAGCTCGGGTAGTTTCTGGTGGTGCAGAGGGTGCAGCTTGGGTAGTTTTCGGGGGTGGAGAGGCTGCAGCTCGGGTAGTTTCTGGGGATGGAGAGGGTGCAGCTCGGGTAGTTTCTGGGGGTGGAGAGGTGCCGCTCGGGTAGTTTCTGGGGGTGGAGAGGGTGCAGCTCGGGTAGTTTCTGGGGTCGGAGAGGGTGCAGCTCGTGTAGTGTCTGGGGTGGAGATGGTGCCGCTCGGGTAGTTTCTGGGGGTGCAGAGTGTGCAGCTCGGGTAGTTTCTGGGGATGGAGAGGGTGCAGCTCGGGTAGTTTTTGTGGTTGGAGAAGGTGCAGCTCGGGTAGTTTCTGCGTGGAGAGGCTGCATCTCGGGTAGTTTCTGGGGTTGGAGAGGGTGCAGCTCGGACAGTTTCTGGGGGTGGAGAGAGTGCAGCTCGGGTAGTTTCTGGGGTTGGAAGGGTGCAGCTCGGGTATTTTCTGGGGATGGAGAGTGTGCAGCTCGGGTAGTTTCTGGGGTTGGAGAGGGTGCAGCTTGTGCAGTTTCTGGGGATGGAGAGTGTGCAGTTCGGGTAGTTTCTGGGGTGGAGAGGGTGCAGCTCGGGTAGTTTCTGGGGATGCAGTGGGTGCAGCTCAGATAGTTTCTGAGGGTGCAGAGGGTGCTGCTCGGACAGTTTCTGGGGATGGAGAGGGTGCAGCTCGGACAGTTTCTGGTTCGAGAGGGTGCAGCTCGGTCAGTTTCTGGTTGGGGAGGGTGTAGTTCAGGTAGATTCTTGGGGTGGAGAGGGTGCAGCTCGGGAAGTTTCTGGTCGGAGAGTGTGCAGCTCGGGGAGTTTCTGTTTGGAGAGGGTGAAGCTCGGACAGTTTCACGGGGAGGAGAGGGTGCAGCTCGGAGAGATTCTGGGGGTGTAGAAGGTGCAGCTCGGACAGTTTCTGGGGTTGGAGAGGGTGCAGATCGGGTAGTTTCTGATGGTGGAGAGGGTGCAGGTCGGGTACTTTCTGGGGGTGGAGAGGGTGTAGCTCGGGCAGTTTCTGGTTGGAGAGTGTGCAGCTCGGGTAGTTTCTGGTGGTGGAGAGGGTGCAGCTCGGGTAATTTTTGTGGTTGGAGAGGGTGCTGCTCGGGTAGTTCCTGGGGTTGGAGAGTGTGCAGCTCCTTTAGTTTCTGGGGTTGGAGAGGGTGCAGCTCGGACAGTTTATGGGGGTGGAGAGAGTGCAGCTCGGACAGTTTCTGGGGGTGGAGAGTGTGCAGCTCAGGTAGTTTCTGGGGATGGAGAGTGTGCAGCTCGGGTACTTTCTGGCGTTGGAGAGGTTGCAGCTTGGGTAGTTTCTGGAGTTGGAGAGGGTGCAGCTCGTGTAGTTTCTGGGGATGGAGAGTGTGCAGTTCGGGTATTTTCTGGGGTTGGTGAGGGTGCAGCTCGGGTAGTTTTTGGGGCTGGAGTGGGTGCAGCTCGGGTAGTTTCTGTGGATTGAGAGGGTGCAGCTCGGATTGTTTCTGGGGATGGAGAGGGTGCAGCTCGGGTAGTTTCTGGGGGTGGAGAGGGTGCAGCACGGGTAGTTTCTGGGGATGGAGATGTGCAGCTCGGATAGTTTCTGGGGGTGCAGAGGGTGCAGCTCGGGTAGTTTCTGGGGATGGAGAGCGTGCAGCTCGGATAGTTTCTGGGGGTGCAGAGGGTGTAGCTCGGACAGTTTGTGGGTTTGGAGAGGGTGCAGCTCGGACAGTTTCTGGTTGGAGAGGGTGCAGCTCGGACAGTTTCTTGTTGGAGAGGGTGTAGCTCGGGTAGTTTGTGGGGATGGAGAGGGTGCAGCTCGGGTAGTTTCTGGGGGTGGAGAGCGTACAGCTCGGGTAGTTTTTGTGGTTGGAGAGGGTGCAGCTCGGGTAGTTTCTGCGTGGAGAGGCTGCATCTCGGGTAGTTTCTGGGGTTGGAGAGGGTGCAGCTCGTACAGTTTCTGGGGGTGGAGAGAGTGCAGCTCGGGTAGTTTCTGGGGTTGGAGAGGGTGCAGCTCGGGTATTTTCTGGGGATGGAGAGTGTGCAGCTCGGGTAGTTTCTGGGGTTGGAGAGGGTGCAGCTCGTGTAGTTTCTGGGGATGGAGAGTGTGCAGTTCGGGTAGTTTCTGGGGTGGAGAGGGTGCAGCTCCGCGAGTTTCTGGGGTTGGAGAGGGTGCAGCTCGGGTAGTTTCTGGGGGTAGAGAGGGTGCAGCTCGTGTGCTGTCTGGGGTGGAGATGGTGCCGCTCGGGTAGTTTCTGGGGGTGGAGAGGGTGCAGCTCGGGTAGTTTCTGGTGGTGCAGAGGGTGCAGCTCGGGTAGTTTCTGGGGATGGAGAGGGTGCAGCTCGGGGAGTTTCTGGGGGTGGAGAGGTGCCGCTCGGGTAGTTTCTGGGGGTGGAGAGGGTGCAGCTCGGACAGTTTCTGGGGTTGGAGAGGGTGCAGCTCGTGTAGTGTCTGGGGTGGAGATGGTGCTGCTCGGGTAGTTTCTGGGGGTGCAGAGGGTGCAGCTCGGGTAGTTTCTGGGGATGGAGAGGGTGCAGCTCGGTTAGTTTCTGGGGTGGAGAGGGTACCGCTCGGGTAGTTTCTGTTTGGAGAGGGTGCAGCTCGGGGAGTTTCTGGTTGGAGAGGGTGAAGCTCGGACAGTTTCTTGGGGTGGAGAAGGTGCAGCTCGAATAGATTCCGTGGGTGGAGAGGGTGGAGCTCGGGCAGTTTCTGGGGTTGGGGAGGGCGCAGCTCGGGTAGTTTCTGGGGATGAAGAGGTGCAGCTCGGATAGTTTCTGGGGGTGCAGAGGGTGCAGCTCGGACAGTTTCTGGGGATGGAGAGGGTGCAGCTCGGACAGTTTCTGGTTGGAGTGGGTGCAGCTCGGACAGTTTATGGTTGGAGAGGGTGTAGCTCGGGTAGTTTCTGGGGATGGAGAGGGAGCTGCTCGGGTAGTTTCTGGGGTTGGAGAGGGTGCAGCTCAGGTAGTTTCTGCGTGGAGAGGGTGCATCTCGGGTAGTTTCTGGGGTTGGAGAGGGTGCAGCTCGGACAGTTTCTGGGGGTGGAGAGAGTGCAGCTCGGGTAGTTTCTGGGGTTGGAGAGAGTGCAGCTCGGGTATTTTCTGGGGATGGAGAGTGTGCAGCTCGGGTAGTTTCTGGGGTTGGAGAGGGTGCAGCTCGTGTAGTTTCTGGGGATGGAGAGTGTGCAGTTCGGGTAGTTTCTGGGGTTGGTGAGGGTGCAGCTCGGGTAGTTTCTGGGAGTGGAAAGGGTGCAGCTCGGGTAGTTTCTGGTTGGAGAGGGTGCCGCTCGGGGAGTTTCTGTTTGGAGAGGGTTCTGCTTGGACGGTTTCTCGGGGTGGAGAGGGTGCAGCTGCGTTAGTTTCTGGTGGTGCAGAGGGTGTAGCTCGGACAGTTTTTGGGGCTGGAGTGGGTGCAGCTCGGGTAAGTTCTGTGGATTGAGAGGGTGCAACTCGAATAGTTTCTGGGGATGGAGAGGGTGCAGCTCGGGTAGTTTCTGGGGGTGGAGAGGGTGCAGCACGGGTATTTTCTGGGGATGGAGATGTGCAGCTTGGATAGTTTCTGGGGGTGCAGAGGGTGCTGCTTGGACAGTTTCTGGGGATGGAGAGGGTGCAGCTCGGACAGTTTCTGGTTGGAGAGGGAGTAGCTCGGATAGTTTCTGGTTGGAGAGGGTGTAGCTCGGATAGTTTCTGGGGATGGAGAGGATGCAGCTCGGGTAGTTTCTGGGGTTGGAGAGGGTGCAGCTCGGGTAGTTTCTGGGGTTGGGGAGGGTGCAGCTCGGGTAGTTTCTGCTGGTGGGCAGGGTGCAGCTCGGGTAGTTTTTGGGGGTGGAGAGGCTGCAGCTCGGATAGTTTCTGGGGATGGAGAGGGTGCAGCTCGGGTAGTTTCTGGGGGAGGAGAGGTGCCGCTCGGGTAGTTCTGGTGGTGGAGAGGGTGCAGCTTGGGTAATTTTTCTGGTTGGAGAGGGTGCAGCTTGGGTAGTTTCTGGGGTTGGAGAAGGTGCAGCTCCGTTAGTTTCTGGGGTTTGGGAGGGTGCAGCTCAGACAGTTTATGGGGGTGGAGAGAGTGCAGCTCGGACAGTTTCTGGGGGTGGAGAGTGTGCAGCTCGGGTAGTTTCTGGGGATGGAGAGTGTGCAGCTCGGGTACATTCTGGGGTTGGAGAGGTTGCAGCTTGGGTAGTTTCTGGAGTTGGAGAGGGTGCAGCTCGGACAGTTTCTGGGGATGGAGAGGGTTCAGCTCGGCTTGTTTCTGTGGTTGGAGAGGGTGCAGCTTGGGTAGTTTCTGAGGTGGAGAGGGTGCAGCGTAGCTAGTTTCTGGGGATGGTGAGGGTGCTGCTTGGGTAGTTTCTGGGGTTGGAGAGGGTGCAGCTCGGACAGTTTCTGGGGTTGGAGAGAGTGCAGCTCGGACAGTTTCTGGGGGTGGAGAGGGTGCAGCTCGGGTAGTTTCTGGGGATGGAGAGTGTCCAGCTCGGGTACTTTCTGGGGTTGGAGAGGGTGCAGCTCGGGTAGTTTCTGGAGTTGGAGATGGTGCAGCTCGGACAGTTTCTGGGGATGGAGAGGGTGCAGCTCGGGTAGTTTCTGGGGTTGGAGAGTTTGCAGCTCGCGTAGGTTCGGGGGGTGGAGAGGGTGCAGCTCGGGTTGTTTCTGGGGATGCAGTGGGTGCAGCTCAGATAGTTTCTGAGGGTGCAGAGGGTGCAGCTCGGACAGTTTCTGGGGATGGAGAGGGTGCAGCTCGGACAGTTTCTGGTTCGAGAGGGTGCAGCTCGGTCAGTTTCTGGTTGGGGAGGGTGTAGTTCAGGTAGATTCTTGGGGTGGAGAGGGTGCAGCTCGGGAAGTTTCTGGTCGGAGAGGGTGCAGCTCGGGGAGTTTCTGTTTGGAGAGGGTGAAGCTCGGACAGTTTCACGGGGAGGAGAGGGTGCAGCTCGGAGAGATTCTGGGGGTGTAGAAGGTGCAGCTCGGACAGTTTCTGGGGTTGGAGAGGGTGCAGATCGGGTAGTTTCTGATGGTGGAGAGGGTGCAGGTCGGGTACTTTCTGGGGGTGGAGAGGGTGTAGCTCGGGCAGTTTCTGGTTGGAGAGTGTGCAGCTCGGGTAGTTTCTGGTGGTGGAGAGGGTGCAGCTCGGGTAATTTTTGTGGTTGGAGAGGGTGCAGCTCGGGTAGTTCCTGGGGTTGGAGAGTGTGCAGCTCCTTTAGTTTCTGGGGTTGGAGAGGGTGCAGCTCGGACAGTTTATGGGGGTGGAGAGAGTGCAGCTCGGACAGTTTCTGGGGGTGGAGAGTGTGCAGCTCAGGTAGTTTCTGGGGATGGAGAGTGTGCAGCTCGGGTACTTTCTGGCGTTGGAGAGGTTGCAGCTTGGGTAGTTTCTGGAGTTGGAGAGGGTGCAGCTCGTGTAGTTTCTGGGGATGGAGAGTGTGCAGTTCGGGTATTTTCTGGGGTTGGTGAGGGTGCAGCTCGGGTAGTTTTTGGGGCTGGAGTGGGTGCAGCTCGGGTAGTTTCTGTGGATTGAGAGGGTGCAGCTCGGATTGTTTCTGGGGATGGAGAGGGTGCAGCTCGGGTAGTTTCTGGGGGTGGAGAGGGTGCAGCACGGGTAGTTTCTGGGGATGGAGATGTGCAGCTCGGATAGTTTCTGGGGGTGCAGAGGGTGCAGCTCGGGTAGTTTCTGGGGATGGAGAGCGTGCAGCTCGGATAGTTTCTGGGGGTGCAGAGGGTGTAGCTCGGACAGTTTGTGGGTTTGGAGAGGGTGCAGCTCGGACAGTTTCTGGTTGGAGAGGGTGCAGCTCGGACAGTTTCTTGTTGGAGAGGGTGTAGCTCGGGTAGTTTGTGGGGATGGAGAGGGTGCAGCTCGGGTAGTTTCTGGGGGTGGAGAGCGTACAGCTCGGGTAGTTTTTGTGGTTGGAGAGGGTGCAGCTCGGGTAGTTTCTGCGTGGAGAGGCTGCATCTCGGGTAGTTTCTGGGGTTGGAGAGGGTGCAGCTCGGACAGTTTCTGGGGGTGGAGAGAGTGCAGCTCGGGTAGTTTCTGGGGTTGGAGAGGGTGCAGCTCGGGTATTTTCTGGGGATGGAGAGTGTGCAGCTCGGGTAGTTTCTGGGGTTGGAGAGGGTGCAGCTCGTGTAGTTTCTGGGGATGGAGAGTGTGCAGTTCGGGTAGTTTCTGGGGTGGAGAGGGTGCAGCTCCGCGAGTTTCTGGGGTTGGAGAGGGTGCAGCTCGGGTAGTTTCTGGGGGTAGAGAGGGTGCAGCTCGTGTGCTGTCTGGGGTGGAGATGGTGCCGCTCGGGTAGTTTCTGGGGGTGGAGAGGGTGCAGCTCGGGTAGTTTCTGGTGGTGCAGAGGGTGCAGCTCGGGTAGTTTCTGGGGATGGAGAGGGTGCAGCTCGGGTAGTTTCTGGGGGTGGAGAGGTGCGCTCGGGTAGTTTCTGGGGGTGGAGAGGGTGCAGCTCGGACAGTTTCTGGGGTTGGAGAGGGTGCAGCTCGTGTAGTGTCTGGGGTGGAGATGGTGCTGCTCGGGTAGTTTCTGGGGGTGCAGAGGGTGCAGCTCGGGTAGTTTCTGGGGATGGAGAGGGTGCAGCTCGGTTAGTTTCTGGGGTGGAGAGGGTACCGCTCGGGTAGTTTCTGTTTGGAGAGGGTGCAGCTCGGGGAGTTTCTGGTTGGAGAGGGTGAAGCTCGGACAGTTTCTTGTGGAGGAGAAGGTGCAGCTCGAATAGATTCTGTGGGTGGAGAGGGTGGAGCTCGGGCAGTTTCTGGGGTTGGGGAGGGCGCAGCTCGGGTAGTTTCTGGGGATGAAGAGGTGCAGCTCGGATAGTTTCTGGGGGTGCAGAGGGTGCTGCTCGGACAGTTTCTGGGGATGGAGAGGGTGCAGCTCGGACAGTTTCTGGTTGGAGTGGGTGTAGCTCGGGTAGTTTCTGGGGATGGAGAGGGAGCTGCTCGGGTAGTTTCTGGGGTTGGAGAGGGTGCAGCTCAGGTAGTTTCTGCGTGGAGAGGGTGCATCTCGGGTAGTTTCTGGGGTTGGAGAGGGTGCAGCTCGGACAGTTTCTGGGGGTGGAGAGAGTGCAGCTCGGGTAGTTTCAGGGGTTGGAGAGGGTGCAGCTCGGGTATTTTCTGGGGATGGAGAGTGTGCAGCTCGGGTAGTTTCTGGGGTTGGAGAGGGTGCAGCTCGTGTAGTTTCTGGGGATGGAGAGTGTGCAGTTCGGGTAGTTTCTGGGGTTGGTGAGGGTGCAGCTCGGGTAGTTTCTGGGGGTGGAAAGGGTGCAGCTCGGGTAGTTTCTGGTTGGAGAGGGTGCCGCTCGGGGAGTTTCTGTTTGGAGAGGGTTCTGCTTGGACGGTTTCTCGGGGTGGAGAGGGTGCAGCTCGGTTAGTTTCTGGTGGTGCAGAGGGTGTAGCTCGGGTAGTTTTTGGGGCTGGAGTGGGTGCAGCTCGGGTAGTTTCTGTGGATTGAGTGGGTGCAGCTCGGATAGTTTCTGGGGATGGAGAGCGTGCAGCTCGGGTAGTTTCTGGGGGTGGAGAGGGTGCAGCACGGATAGTTTCTGGGGATGGAGATGTGCAGCTCGGATAGTTTCTGGGGGTGCAGAGGGTGCAACTCGGACAGTTTGTGGGGATGGAGAGGGTGCAGCTCGGACAGTTGCTGGTTGGAGAGGGTGCAGCTCGGATAGTTTCTGGTTGGAGAGGGTGTAGCTCGGAGAGTTTCTGGGGATGGAGAGGGTGCAGCTCGGGTAGTTTCTGGGGTTGGAGAGGGTGCAGCTCGGGTAGTTTCTGGTGGTGCAGAGGGTGCAGCTCGGGTAGTTTTCGGGGGTGGGGAGGCTGCAGCTCGGGTAGTTTCTGGGGATGGAGAGGGTGCAGCTCGGGTAGTTTCTGGGGGTGGAGAGGTGCCGCTCGGGTAGTTTCTGGGGGTGGAGAGGGTGCAGCTCGGGTAGTTTCTGGGGTCGGAGAGGGTGCAGCTCGTGTAGTGTCTGGGGTGGAGATGGTGCCGCTCGGGTAGTTTCTGGGGGTGCAGAGGGTGCAGCTCGGGTAGTTTCTGGGGATGGAGAGGGTGCAGCTCGGTTAGTTTCTGGGGGTGGAGAGGGTGCAGCTCGGGTAATTTCTGGGGATGGAGAGGGTGCAGCTCGGGTAGTTTCTGGGGGTGGAGAGGGTGCAGCTCGGGAAGTTTCTGGGGATGGAGACCGTGCAGCTCGGATAGTTTCTGGGGGTGCAGAGGGTGTAGCTCGGACAGTTTGTGGGTTTGGAGAGGTGCAGCTCGGACAGTTTCTGGTTGGAGAGGGTGCAGCTCGGACAGTTTCTGGTTGGAGAGGGTGTAGTTCGGGTAGTTTCTGGGGATGGAGCGGGTGCAGCTCGGGTAGTTTCTGGGGGTGGAGAGGGTACAGCTCGGGTAGTTTTTGTGGTTGGAGAGGGTGCAGCTCGGGTAGTTTCTGCGTGGAGAGGGTGCATCTCGGGTAGTTTCTGGGGTTGGAGAGGGTGCAGCTCGGACAGTTTCTTGGGGTGGAGAGAGTGCAGCTGGGGTAGTTTCTGGGGTTGGAGAGGGTGCAGCTCGGGTATTTTCTGGGGATGGAGAGTGTGCAGCTCGGGTAGTTTCTGGGGGTGGAAAGGGTGCAGCTCGGGTAGTTTCTGGTTGGAGAGGGTGCAGCTCGGGGAGTTTCTGTTTGGAGAGGGTTCTGCTCGGACGGTTTCTCGGGGTGGAGAGGGTGCAGCTGCGTTAGTTTCTGGTGGTGCAGAGGGTGTAGCTCGGACAGTTTTTGAGGCTGGAGTGGGTGCAGCTCCGGTAGGTTCTGTGGATTGAGAGGGTGCAACTCGGATAGTTTCTGGGGATGGAGAGGGTGCAGCTCGGGTAGTTTCTAGGGGTGGAGAGGGTGCAGCACGGGTATTTTCTGGGGATGGAGATGTGCAGCTCGGATAGTTTCTGGGGGTGCAGAGGGTGCTGCTTGGACAGTTTCTGGGGATGGAGAGGGTGCAGCTCGGACAGTTTCTGGTTGGAGAGGGAGCAGCTCGGATAGTTTCTGGTTGGAGAGGGTGTAGCTCGGATAGTTTCTGGGGATGGAGAGGGTGCAGCTCGGGTAGTTTCTGGGGTTGGAGAGGATGCAGCTCGGGTAGTTTCAGGGGTTGGAGAGGGTGCAGCTCGGGTAGTTTCTGGGGTTGGGGAGGGTGCAGCTCGGGTAGTTTCTGCTGGTGGGCAGGGTGCAGCTCGGGTAGTTTTTGGGGGTGTAGAGGCTGCAGCTCAGATAGTTTCTGGGGATGGAGAGGGTGCAGCTCGGGTAGTTTCTGGGGGTGGAGAGATGCCGCTCGGGTAGTTCTGGTGGTGGAGAGGGTGCAGCTCGGGTAATTTTTGTGGTTGGAGAGGGTGCAGCTTGGGTAGTTTCTGGGGTTGGAGAAGGTGCAGCTCCTTTAGTTTCTGGGGTTTGGGAGGGTGCAGCTCAGACAGTTTATGGGGGTGGAGAGAGTGCAGCTCGGACAGTTTCTGGGGGTGGAGAGTGTGCAGCTCGGGTAGTTTCTGGGGATGGAGAGTGTGCAGCTCGGGTACATTCTGGGGTTGGAGAGGTTGCAGCTTGGGTAGTTTCTGGAGTTGGAGAGGGTGCAGCTCGGACAGTTTCTGGGGATGGAGAGGGTTCAGCTCGGCTTGTTTCTGTGGTTGGAGAGGGTGCAGCTTGGGTAGTTTCTGAGGTGGAGAGGGTGCAGCGTAGCTAGTTTCTGGGGATGGTGAGGGTGCTGCTTGGGTAGTTTCAGGGGTTGGAGAGGGTGCAGCTCGGACAGTTTCTGGGGTTGGAGAGAGTGCAGCTCGGACAGTTTCTGGGGGTGGAGAGGGTGCAGCTCGGGTAGTTTCTGGGGATGGAGAGTGTCCAGCTCGGGTACTTTCTGGGGTTGGAGAGGGTGCAGCTCGGGTAGTTTCTGGAGTTGGAGATGGTGCAGCTCGGACAGTTTCTGGGGATGGAGAGGGTGCAGCTCGGGTAGTTTCTGTGGTTGGAGAGGGTGCATCTTGGGTAGTTTCTGAGGTGGAGAGGGTGCAGCGTGGGTAGTTTCTGGGGTTGGAGAGGGTGCAGCTCGCGTAGGTTCTGGGGGTGGAGAGGGTGCAGCTCAGATCGTTTCTGAGGGTGCAGTGGGTGCAGCTCGGACAGTTTCTGGGGATGGAGAGGGTGCAGCTCGGACAGTTTCTGGTTCAAGAGGGTGCAGCTCGGTCAGTTTCTGGTTGGGGAGGGTGTAGTTCAGGTAGATTCTTGGGGTGGAGAGGGTGCAGCTCGGGAAGTTTCTGGTCGGAGAGGGTGCAGCTCGGGGAGTTTCTGTTTGGAGAGGGTGAAGCTCGGACAGTTTCACGGGGTGGAGAGGGTGCAGCTCGGAGAGATTCTGGGGGTGTAGAAGGTGCAGCTCGGACAGTTTCTGGGGTTGGAGAGGGTGCAGATCGGGTAGTTTCTGATGGTGGAGAGGGTGCAGGTCGGGTACTTTCTGGGGGTGGAGAGGGTGTAGCTCGGGCAGTTTCTGGTTGGAGAGTGTGCAGCTCGGGTAGTTTCTGGTGGTGGAGAGGGTGCAGCTCGGGTAATATTTGTGGTTGGAGAGGGTGCAGCTCGGGTAGTTCCTGGGGTTGGAGAGTGTGCAGCTCCTTTAGTTTCTGGGGTTGGAGAGGGTGCAGCTCGGACAGTTTATGGGGGTGGAGAGAGTGCAGCTCGGACAGTTTCTGGGGGTGGAGAGTGTGCAGCTCAGGTAGTTTCTGGGGATGGAGAGTGTGCAGCTCGGGTACTTTCTGGCGTTGGAGAGGTTGCAGCTTGGGTAGTTTCTGGAGTTGGAGAGGGTGCAGCTCGTGTAGTTTCTGGGATGGAGAGTGTGCAGTTCGGGTATTTTCTGGGGTTGGTGAGGGTGCAGCTCGGGTAGTTTTTGGGGCTGGAGTGGGTGCAGCTCGGGTAGTTTCTGTGGATTGAGAGGGTGCAGCTCGGATTGTTTCTGGGGATGGAGAGGGTGCAGCTCGGGTAGTTTCTGGGGGTGGAGAGGGTGCAGCACGGGTAGTTTCTGGGGATGGAGATGTGCAGCTCGGATAGTTTCTGGGGTGCAGAGGGTGCAGCTCGGGTAGTTTCTGGGGGTGGAGATGGTGCCGCTTGGGTAGTTTCTGGGGGTGGAGAGGGTGCAGCTCGGGTAGTTTCTGGGGATGGAGACGGTGCTGCTCGGGTAGTTTCTGGGGGTGGAGAGGGTGCAGCTCGGAAGTTTCTGGGGTGGAGAGCGTACAGCTCGGGTAGTTTTTGTGGTTGGAGAGGGTGCAGCTCGGGTAGTTTCTGCGTGGAGAGGCTGCATCTCGGGTAGTTTCTGGGGTTGGAGAGGGTGCAGCTCGGACAGTTTCTGGGGGTGGAGAGAGTGCAGCTCGGGTAGTTTCTGGGGTTGGAGAGGGTGCAGCTCGGGTATTTTCTGGGGATGGAGAGTGTGCAGCTCGGGTAGTTTCTGGGGTTGGAGAGGGTCGCAGCTCGTGTAGTTTCTGGGGATGGAGAGTGTGCAGTTCGGGTAGTTTCTGGGGTGGAGAGGGTGCAGCTCCGCGAGTTTCTTGGGTTGGAGAGGGTGCAGCTCGGGTAGTTTCTGGGGGCAGAGAGGGTGCAGCTCGTGTGCTGTCTGGGGTGGAGATGGTGCCGCTCGGGTAGTTTCTGGGGGTGGAGAGGGTGCAGCTCGGGTAGTTTCTGGTGGTGCAGAGGGTGCAGCTCGGGTAGTTTCTTGGGATGGAGAGGGTGCAGCTCGGGTAGTTTCTGGGGGTGGAGAGGTGCCGCTCGGGTAGTTTTCTGGGGGTGGAGAGGGTGCAGCTCGGACAGTTTCTGGGGTTGGAGAGGGTGCAGCTCGTGTAATGTCTGGGGTGGAGATGGTGCCGCTCGGGTAGTTTCTGGGGGTGCAGAGGGTGCAGCTCGGGTAGTTTCTGGGGATGGAGAGGGTGCAGCTCGGTTAGTTTCTGGGGTGAGGGGGGTACCGCTCGGGTAATTTCTGTTTGGAGAGGGTGCAGCTCGGGGAGTTTCTGGTTGGAGAGGGTGAAGCTCGGACAGTTTCTTGGGGTTGTAGAAGGTGCAGCTCGAATAGATTCTGTGGGTGGAGAGGGTGGAGCTCGGGCAGTTTCTGGGGTTGGAGAGGGTGCAGCTCGGGTAGTTTCTGGGGATGAAGAGGTGCAGCTCGGATAGTTTCTGGGGGTGCAGAGGGTGCAGCTCGGACAGTTTCTGGGGATGGAGAGGGTGCAGCTCGGACAGTTTCTGGTTGGAGTGGGTGCAGCTCGGACAGTTATGGTTGGAGAGGGTGTAGCTCGGGTAGTTTATGGGGATGGAGAGTGAGCTGCTCGGGTAGTTTCTGGGGTTGAGAGGGTGCAGCTCAGGTAGTTTCTGGGGGTGCAGAGGGTGTAGCTCGGACAGTTTGTGGGTTTGGAGAGGTGCAGCTCGGACAGTTTCTGGTTGGAGAGGGTGCAGCTCGGACAGTTTCTGGTTGGAGAGGGTGTAGTTCGGGTAGTTTCTGGGATGGAGCGGGTGCAGCTCGGTAGTTTCTGGGGGTGGAGAGGGTACAGCTCGGGTAGTTTTTGTGGTTGGAGAGGGTGCAGCTCGGGTAGTTTCTGCGTGGAGAGGGTGCATCTCGGGTAGTTTCTGGGTTGGAGAGGGTGCAGCTCGGACAGTTTCTTGGGGTGGAGAGAGTGCAGCTCGGGTAGTTTCTGGGGTTGGAGAGGGTGCAGCTCGGGTATTTTCTGGGGGGATGGAGAGTGTGCAGCTCGGGTAGTTTCTGGGGGTGGAAAGGGTGCAGCTCGGGTAGTTTCTGGTTGGAGAGGGTGCAGCTCGGGGAGTTTCTGTTTGGAGAGGGTTCTGCTCGGACGGTTTCTCGGGTGGAGAGGGTGCAGCTGCGTTAGTTTCTGGTGGTGCAGAGGGTGTAGCTCGGACAGTTTTTGGGGCTGGAGTGGGTGCAGCTCCGGTAGGTTCTGTGGATTGAGAGGGTGCAACTCGGATAGTTTCTGGGGATGGAGAGGGTGCAGCTCGGGTAGTTTCTAGGGGTGGAGAGGGTGCAGCACGGGTATTTTCTGGGGATGGAGATGTGCAGCTCGGATAGTTTCTGGGGGTGCAGAGGGTGCTGCTTGGACAGTTTCTGGGGATGGAGAGGGTGCAGCTCGGACAGTTTCTGGTTGGAGAGGGAGCAGCTCGATAGTTTCTGGTTGGAGAGGGTGTAGCTCGGATAGTTTCTGGGGATGGAGAGGGTGCAGCTCGGGTAGTTTCTGGGGTTGGAGAGGGTGCAGCTCGGGTAGTTTCAGGGGTTGGAGAGGGTGCAGCTCGGGTAGTTTCTGGGGTTGGGGAGGGTGCAGCTCGGGTAGTTTCTGCTGGTGGGCAGGGTGCAGCTCGGGTAGTTTTTGGGGGTGTAGAGGCTGCAGCTCGGATAGTTTCTGGGGATGGAGAGGGTGCAGCTCGGGTAGTTTCTGGGGGTGGAGAGATGCCGCTCGGGTAGTTCTGGTGGTGGAGAGGGTGCAGCTCGGGTAATTTTTGTGGTTGGAGAGGGTGCAGCTTGGGTAGTTTCTGGGGTTGGAGAAGGTGCAGCTCCTTTAGTTTCTGGGGTTTGGGAGGGTGCAGCTCAGACAGTTTATGGGGGTGGAGAGAGTGCAGCTCGGACAGTTTCTGGGGGTGGAGAGTGTGCAGCTCGGGTAGTTTCTGGGGATGGAGAGTGTGCAGCTCGGGTACATTCTGGGGTTGGAGAGGTTGCAGCTTGGGTAGTTTCTGGAGTTGGAGAGGGTGCAGCTCGGACAGTTTCTGGGGATGGAGAGGGTTCAGCTCGGCTTGTTTCTGTGGTTGGAGAGGGTGCAGCTTGGGTAGTTTCTGAGGTGGAGAGGGTGCAGCGTAGCTAGTTTCTGGGGATGGTGAGGGTGCTGCTTGGGTAGTTTCAGGGGTTGGAGAGGGTGCAGCTCGGACAGTTTCTGGGGTTGGAGAGAGTGCAGCTCGGACAGTTTCTGGGGGTGGAGAGGGTGCAGCTCGGGTAGTTTCTGGGGATGGAGAGTGTCCAGCTCGGGTACTTTCTGGGGTTGGAGAGGGTGCAGCTCGGGTAGTTTCTGGAGTTGGAGATGGTGCAGCTCGGACAGTTTCTGGGGATGGAGAGGGTGCAGCTCGGGTAGTTTCTGTGTTTGGAGAGGGTGCATCTTGGGTAGTTTCTGAGGTGGAGAGGGTGCAGCGTGGGTAGTTTCTGGGGTTGGAGAGGGTGCAGCTCGCGTAGGTTCTGGGGGTGGAGAGGGTGCAGCTCAGATAGTTTCTGAGGGTGCAGTGGGTGCAGCTCGGACAGTTTCTGGGGATGGAGAGGGTGCAGCTCGGACAGTTTCTGGTTCAAGAGGGTGCAGCTCGGTCAGTTTCTGGTTGGGGAGGGTGTAGTTCAGGTAGATTCTTGGGGTGGAGAGGGTGCAGCTCGGGAAGTTTCTGGTCGGAGAGGTTGCAGCTCGGGGAGTTTCTGTTTGGAGAGGGTGAAGCTCGGACAGTTTCACGGGGTGGAGAGGGTGCAGCTCGGAGAGATTCTGGGGGTGTAGAAGGTGCAGCTCGGACAGTTTCTGGGGTTGGAGAGGGTGCAGATCGGGTAGTTTCTGATGGTGGAGAGGGTGCAGGTCGGGTACTTTCTGGGGGTGGAGAGGGTGTAGCTCGGGCAGTTTCTGGTTGGAGAGTGTGCAGCTCGGGTAGTTTCTGGTGGTGGAGAGGGTGCAGCTCGGGTAATATTTGTGGTTGGAGAGGGTGCAGCTCGGGTAGTTCCTGGGGTTGGAGAGTGTGCAGCGCCTTTAGTTTCTGGGGTTGGAGAGGGTGCAGCTCGGACAGTTTATGGGGGTGGAGAGAGTGCAGCTCGGACAGTTTCTGGGGGTGGAGAGTGTGCAGCTCAGGTAGTTTCTGGGGATGGAGAGTGTGCAGCTCGGGTACTTTCTGGCGTTGGAGAGGTTGCAGCTTGGGTAGTTTCTGGAGTTGGAGAGGGTGCAGCTCGTGTAGTTTCTGGGGATGGAGAGTGTGCTGTTCGGGTATTTTCTGGGGTTGGTGAGGGTGCAGCTCGGGTAGTTTTTGGGGCTGGAGTGGGTGCAGCTCGGGTAGTTTCTGTGGATTGAGAGGGTGCAGCTCGGATTGTTTCTGGGGATGGAGAGGGTGCAGCTCGGGTAGTTTCTGGGGGTGGAGAGGGTGCAGCACGGGTAGTTTCTGGGGATGGAGATGTGCAGCTCGGATAGTTTCTGGGGGTGCAGAGGGTGCAGCTCGGGTAGTTTCTGGGGGTGGAGATGGTGCCGCTTGGGTAGTTTCTGGGGGTGGAGAGGGTGCAGCTCGGGTAGTTTCTGGGGATGGAGACGGTGCTGCTCGGGTAGTTTCTGGGGGTGGAGAGGGTGCAGCTCGGGAAGTTTCTGGGGAAGGAGAGCGTGCAGCTCGGATAGTTTCTGGGGGTGCAGAGGGTGTAGCTCGGACAGTTTGTGGGTTTGGAGAGGGTGCAGCTCGGACAGTTTCTGGTTGGACAGGGTGCAGCTCGGACAGTTTCTTGTTGGAGAGGGTGTAGCTCGGGTAGTTTGTGGGGATGGAGAGGGTGCAGCTCGGGTAGTTTCTGGGGGTGGAGAGCGTACAGCTCGGGTAGTTTTTGTGGTTGGAGAGGGTGCAGCTCGGGTAGTTTCTGCGTGGAGAGGCTGCATCTCGGGTAGTTTCTGGGGTTGGAGAGGGTGCAGCTCGGACAGTTTCTGGGGGTGGAGAGAGTGCAGCTCGGGTAGTTTCTGGGGTTGGAGAGGGCGCAGCTCGGGTATTTTCTGGGGATGGAGAGTGTGCAGCTCGGTTAGTTTCTGGGGTTGGAGAGGGTGCAGCTCGTGTAGTTTCTGGGGATGGAGAGTGTGCAGTTCGGGTAGTTTCTGGGGTGGAGAGGGTGCAGCTCCGCGAGTTTCTGGGGTTGGAGAGGGTGCAGCTCGTGTGCTGTCTGGGGTGGAGATGGTGCCGCTCGGGTAGTTTCTGGGGGTGGAGAGGGTGCAGCTCGGGTAGTTTCTGGTGGTGCAGAGGGTGCAGCTCGGGTAGTTTCTGGGATGGAGAGGGTGCAGCTCGGGTAGTTTCTGGGGGTGGAGAGGTGCCGCTCGGGTAGTTTCTGGGGGTGGAGAGGGTGCAGCTCGGACAGTTTCTGGGGTTGGAGAGGGTGCAGCTCGTGTAATGTCTGGGGTGGAGATGGTGCCGCTCGGGTAGTTTCTGGGGGTGCAGAGGGTGCAGCTCGGGTAGTTTCTGGGGATGGAGAGGGTGCAGCTCGGTTAGTTTCTGGGGTGGAGGGGGTACTGCTCGGGTAGTTTCTGTTTGGAGAGGGTGCAGCTCGGGGAGTTTCTGGTTGGAGAGGGTGAAGCTCGGACAGTTTCTTGGGGTTGTAGAAGGTGCAGCTCGAATAGATTCTGTGGGTGGAGAGGGTGGAGCTCGGGCAGTTTCTGGGGTTGGAGAGGGTGCAGCTCGGGTAGTTTCTGGGGATGAAGAGGTGCAGCTCGGATAGTTTCTGGGAGTGCAGAGGGTGCAGCTCGGACAGTTTCTGGGGATGGAGAGGGTGCAGCTCGGACAGTTTCTGGTTGGAGTGGGTGCAGCTCGGACAGTTATGGTTGGAGAGGGTGTAGCTCGGGTAGTTTCTGGGGATGGAGAGGGAGCTGCTCGGGTAGTTTCTGGGGTTGGAGAGGGTGCAGCTCAGGTAGTTTCTGCGTGGAGAGGGTGCATCTCGGGTAGTTTCTGGGGTTGGAGAGGCTGCAGCTCGGACAGTTTCTGGGGGTGCAGAGAGTGCAGCTCGGGTAGTTTCTGGGGTTGGAGAGGGAGCAGCTCGGGTATTTTCTGGGGATGGATAGTGTGCAGCTCGGGTAGTTTCTGGGGTTGGAGAGAGTGCAGCTCGTGTAGTTTCTGGGGATGGAGAGTGTGCAGTTCGGGTAGTTTCTGGGGTTGGTGAGGGTGCAGCTCGGGTAGTTTCTGGGGGTGGAAAGGGTGCAGCTCGGGTAGTTTCTGGTTGGAGAGGGTGCAGCTCGGGGAGTTTCTGTTTGGAGAGGGTTCTGCTTGGACGGTTTCTCGGGGTGGAGAGGGTGCAGCTCGGTTAGTTTCTGGTGGTGCAGAGGGTGTAGCTCGGGTAGTTTTTGGGGCTGGAGTGGGTGCAGCTCGGGTAGTTTCTGTGGATTGAGTGGGTGCAGCTCGGATAGTTTTTGGGGATGGAGAGGGTGCAGCTCGGGTAGTTTCTGGGGGTGGAGAGGGTGCAGCACGGGTAGTTTCTGGGGATGGAGATGTGCAGCTCGGATAGTTTCTGGGGGTGCAGAGGGTGCAGCTCGGACAGTTTCTGGGGATGGAGAGGGTGCAGCTCGGACAGTTGCTTGTTGGAGAGGGTGCAGCTCGGATAGTTTCTGGTTGGAGAGGGTTTAGCTCGGAGAGTTTCTGGGGATGGAGAGCGTGCAGCTCGGGTAGTTTCTGGGGTTGGAGAGGGTGCAGCTCGGGAGTTTCTGGTGGTGCAGAGGGTGCAGCTCGGGTAGTTTTTGGGGGTGGAGAGGCTGCAGCTCGGGTAGTTTCTGGGGATGGAGAGCGTGCAGCTCGGGT
>JANJGN010003041.1:0-42500 GCA_026770705.1 Isurus oxyrinchus
AATCTACCTCACACCCCCCCACCGCCACCGCACCCCCCCCCCCCCCCACTGCCTCACCCTGACCCGGAACTCCATTATCCGACCTGTTTCCCCCTGACATCCTGCAATCCAATCGATAGCCCTATCCAATTGACCCTTGACCCCACTGACCCTTGACCTCTTCAATGTTCTTTACTGACCTTTTTTTCCCCAATTGAGGGCCCCATTGAGTGACATGTGGGGGGAGGGCTGGGGTCAGG
Source organism: Isurus oxyrinchus (assembly GCA_026770705.1). NCBI lineage: Eukaryota > Metazoa > Chordata > Chondrichthyes > Lamniformes > Lamnidae > Isurus > Isurus oxyrinchus. Next base: position 240 of record JANJGN010003041.1, read on the forward strand.
TTTTGAACCCTGGTCTCATTTTGAGACAAGGGTTGGGAAACAGCAGCGGAGAATTCAAGATGAATACGCCATCTTGGCGATCCTGTCAAGGATTCGAATGGACAGAAGGCAGGGACTCGCCAAGGTTCCTTCGACAGCACCACCCAAACCCACGACCGTTACCATCGAGAAGGACAAGGGCAGCACGGTGTGTACACAGGGGCAGCAGTGTGTGTACCATCTACAAGATGCACTGCAGCAACTCGCCAAGGCTCCTTCGACAGCGCCGCCCAAACCCACCACCTCTACCACCTAGAAGGACGAGGGCAGCAGACACATGGGGAACACCACCACCTGCAAGTTCCCCTCCGAGCCCCTCACCATCCCGACTTGGAAATATATCGGCCGTTCCTTCACTGTCGCTGGGTCAAAATCCTGGCATGCCCTCCCTAACAGCACGGTGGGTGTACCTACACCACACGGACACAATCCTGGAACTCCCTCCCTAACAGCACGGTGGGTGTACCTACACCACATGGACACAATCCTGGAACTCCCTCCCTAACAGCACGGTGGGTGTACCTACACCACACAGACACAATCCTGGAACTCCCTCCCTAACAGCACGGTGGGTGTACCTACACCACACGGACACAATCCTGGAACTCCCTCCCTAACAGCACGGTGGGTGTACCTACACCACACGGGACACAATCCTGGAACTCCCTCCCTAACAGCACGGTGGGTGTACCTACACCACATGGACACAATCCTGGAACTCCCTCCCTAACAGCACGGTGGGTGTACCTACACCACACGGACACAATCCTGGAACTCCCTCCCTAACAGCACGGTGGGTGTACCTACACCACACGGACACAATCCTGGAACTCCCTCCCTAACAGCACGGTGGGTGTACCTACACCACACGGACACAATCCTGGAACTCCCTCCCTAACAGCACGGTGGGTGTACCTACACCACACGGACACAATCCTGGAACTCCCCTCCCTAACAGCACGGTGGGTGTACCTACACCACACGGACACAATCCTGGAACTCCCTCCCTAACAGCACGGTGGGTGTACCTACACCACACGGACACAATCCTGGAACTCCCTCCCTAACAGCGCGGTGGGTGTACCTACACCACACAGACACAATCCTGGAACTCCCTCCCTAACAGCACGGTGGGTGTACCTACACCACACGGGACACAATCCTGGAACTCCCCTCCCTAACAGCACGGTGGGTGTACCTACACCACACGGGTCACAATCCTGGAACTCCCTCTCTAACAGCATGGTGGGTGTACCTACACCACACGGACACAATCCTGGAACTCCCTCCCTAACAGCACGGTGGGTGTACCTACACCACACGGACACAATCCTGGCACTCCCTCCCTAACAGCACGGTGGGTGTACCTACACCACACGGACACAATCCTGGAACTCCCTCCCTAACAGCACGGTGGGTGTACCTATACCACACGGACACAATCCTGGAACTCCCTCCCTAACAGCATGGTGGGTGTACCTACACCACACGGGACACAATCCTGCAACTCCCTCCCTAACAGCACGGTGGGTGTACCTACACCACACGGACACAATCCTGGAACTCCCTCCCTAACAGCACGGTGGGTGTACCTACACCACACGGACACAATCCTGGAACTCCCTCCCTAACAGCACGGTGGGTGTACCTACACCACACGGACACAATCCTGGAACTCCCTCCCTAACAGCACGGTGGGTGTACCTACACCACACGGGACACAATCCTGGAACTCCCTCCCTAACAGCACGGTGGGTGTACCTACACCACACGGACACAATCCTGGAACTCCCTCCCTAACAGCACGGTGGGTGTACCTACACCACACGGGACACAATCCTGGAACTCCCTCCTAACAGCGCGGTGGGTGTACCTACACCACATGGACACAATCCTGGAACTCCCTCCCTAACAGCGCGGTGGGTGTACCTACACCACACGGACACAATCCTGGAACTCCCTCCCTAACAGCACGGTGGGTGTAACCTACACCACACGGATACAATCCTGGAACTCCCTCCCTAACAGCACGGTGGGTGTACCTACACCACACAGGACACAATCCTGGAACTCCCTCCCTAACAGCACGGTGGGTGTACCTACACCACACGGACACAATCCTGGAACTCCCTCCCTAACAGCACGGTGGGTGTACCTACACCACACGGACACAATCCTGGAACTCCCTCCCTAACAGCACGGTGGGTGTACCTACACCACACGGACACAATCCTGGAACTCCCTCCCTAACAGCGCGGTGGGTGTACCTACACCACACAGACACAATCCTGGAACTCCCTCCCTAACAGCACGGTGGGTGTACCTACACCACACGGGACACAATCCTGGAACTCCCTCCCTAACAGCACGGTGGGTGTACCTACACCACACGGGTCACAATCCTGGAACTCCCTCTCTAACAGCATGGTGGGTGTACCTACACCACACGGACACAATCCTGGAACTCCCTCCCTAACAGCACGGTGGGTGTACCTACACCACACGGACACAATCCTGGCACTCCCTCCCTAACAGCACGGTGGGTGTACCTACACCACACGGACACAATCCTGGAACTCCCTCCCTAACAGCACGGTGGGTGTACCTACACCACACGGACACAATCCTGGAACTCCCTCCCTAACAGCGCAGTGGGTGTACCTACAGCACACGGGACACAATCCTGGAACTCCCTCCCTAACAGCACGGTGGGTGTACCTACACCACACGGACACAATCCTGGAACGCCCTCACTAACAGCACGGTGGGTGTACCTACACCACAGGGACACAATCCTGGAACTCCCTCCCTAACAGCGCTGTGGGTGTACCTACACCACACGGACACAATCCTGGAACTCTCTCCCTAACAGCGCGGTGGGTGTACCTACAACACACGGGACACAATCCTGGAACTCCCTCCCTAACAGCACGTTGGGTGTACCTACACCACACGGGGACACAAACCTGGAACTCTCTCCCTAACAGCACGGTGGGTGTACCTACACCACACGGGACACAATCCTGGAACTCCCTCCCTAACAGCACGGTGGGTGTACCTACACCACACGGGACACAATCCTGGAACTCCCTCCCTAACAGCACGGTGGGTGTACCTACACCACACGGGACACAATCCTGGAACTCCCTCCCTAACAGCACGGTGGGTGTACCTACACTGCACGTACACAATCCTGGAACTCCATCCCTAACAGCGCGGTGGGTGTACCTACACCACACGGGCACAATCCTGGAACTCCCTCCCTAACAGCACGGTGGGTGTACCTACACCACACGGGACACAATCCTGGAACTCCCTCCCTAACAGCACGGTGGGTGTACCTACACCACATGGGACACAATCCTGGAACTCCCTAACAGCACGGTGGGTGTACCTACACCACACGGGACACAATCCTGGAACTCCCTCCCTAACAGCACGGTGGGTGTACCTACACCACACGGACACAATCCTGGAACTCCCTCCCTAACAGCACGGTGGGTGTACCTACACCACACGGACACAATCCTGGAACTCCCTCCCTAACAGCTCGGTGGGTGTACCTACACCACACGGACACAATCCTGGAGCTCCCTCCCTAACAGCGCGGTGGACCACACGGGGACTGCAGCGGCTCGAGAAGGCGGCTCCCCACCCCCCCACCACCTTCTTAAGGGGGCAATTAGGGATGGGGAACAAATGCTGGGCCCGGCCAGAGACACCCACATCCCCTGAATGAATTAGTATTTGAGTGGATCACTATTGGCAGGTGGGAGCGGGTGAACTGACAGCTCTCAACGCTGGTGTGAGGGTTACTTCACCTGCGGAGACGTTCGAGCGAAGGCAGCTTTATCAAGGCCGTACATCACACTCCATTAGCAGTGAATCAATTCGATTAACTGGTCACAGTAACCCCGCCGGCATTTAATAATGCAGCTCCCTCCAGCAACCTCCTACACATCTTCCATCAGTGTCAGCTCGCTGTGGTTCTACACCTGGTGCCACTCGCTGTTTGCAGATGCTTACTGATCCCGCTCCACCCCCTGCGATGCCAGTTACGGTGTGACCGGACCATGCTGTCAACACTGGCGGTCACATTCCCCGCGGTGCTTCAAGTCCAGTCCGGCGGCATCTCCAGCACCAGCCCAGGTCCATCTCTCCGTCCACCAGCCCCGCGGCCAGATGCTGAGAGACGGGCAAGGGACAGTAAGGATGGGTCAGCCAGGGTCAACCTAACCCAATCCACATGTCCCCATCCCAAACTCACATTCACACCCGAACCCCAAACCACACACGCCCATCGTCACCCACAAAAATGTAACTCAGCAGCTAACCCCGTGCTGTACCTGTCCTGGGAGTGTTTGATGGGGAGGGTGTAGAGGGAGCTTTACTCTGTATCTAACCCCGTGCTGTACCTGTCCTGGGAGTGTTTGATGGGGACGGTGCAGAGGGAGCTTTACTCTGTATCTAACCCCGTGCTGTACCTGTCCTAGGTGTGTTTGATGGGGACAGTGTAGAGGGTGCTTTACTCTGTATCTAACCCCGTGCTGTACCTGTCCTGGGAGTGTTTGATGTGGGACGGTGTAGAGGGAGCTTTACTCTGTATCTAACGCCATGCTGTACCTGTCCTGGGAGTGTTTGATGGGGACGGTGTAGAGGGAGCTTTACTCTGTATCTAACCCTGTGCTGTACCTGTCCTGGGAGTGTTTGATAGGGACGGTGTAGAGGGATCTTTGCTCTGTATCTAACCCCATGCTGTACCTGTCCTGGGAGTGTTTGATGGGGACGGTGTAGAGGGAGCTTTACTCTGTATCTAACCCCGTGCTGTACCTGTCCTGGGAGTGTTTGATGGGGACATTGTAGAGGGAGATTGACTCTGTATCTAACCCCGTGCTGTACCTGTCCTGGGAGTGTTTGATGGGGACAGTGTAGAGGGAGATTTACTCTGTATCTAACCCCGTGCTGTACCTGTCCTGGGAGTGTTTGATGGGGACGGTGTAGAGGGAGTTTTACTCTGCATCTAACGCCGTGCTGTACCTGTCCTGGGAGAGTTTGATGGGGACGGTGTAGAGGGAGCTTTACTCTGTATCTAACCCCGTGCTGTACCTGTCCTGGGAGTGTTTGATGGGGACAGTGTAGAGAGAGCTTTACTCTGTATCTAACCCTGTGCTGTACCTGTCCTGGGAGTGTTTGTTGGGGACGGTGTAGAGGGAGCTTTACTCTGTATCTAACCCCGTGCTTTACCTGTCCTGGGAGTGTTTGATGGGGACGGTGTAGAGGGAGCTTTACTCTGTATCTAACCCCGTGCTGTACCTGTCCTGGGAGTGTTTGATGGGGACGGTGTAGAGGGAGCTTTACTCTGTATCTAACCCCATGCTGTACCTGTCCTTTGAGTGTTTGATGGGGACGGTGTAGAGGGAGCTTTACTCTGTATCTAACCGCGTGCAGTACCTGTCCTGGGAGTGTTTGATGGGGACAGTGTAGAGGGAGCTTTACTCTGTATCTAACCCCGTGCTGTACCTGTCCTGGGAGTGTTTGATGGGGACAGTGTAGAGGGAGCTTTACTCTGTATCCAACCCCGTGCTGTACCTGTCCTGGGAGTGTTTGATGGGGACGGTGTAGAGGGAGATTTACTCTGTATCTAACCCCGTGCTGTACCTGTCCTGGGAGTGTTTGATGGGGACGTTGTAGAGGGAGCTTTACTCTGTATCTAACCCCGTGCTGTACCTGTCCTGGGAGTGTTTGATGGGGACAGTGTAGAGGGAGCTTTACTCTGTATCTAACCACGTGCTGTACCTGTCCTGGGAGTGTTTGATGTGGGACGGTGTAGAGGGAGCTTTACTCTGTATCTAACCCCGTGCTGTACCTGTCCTGGGAGTGTTTGATGGGGACAGTGTAGAGGGAGCTTTACTCTGTATCGAACCCCGAGCTGTACCTGTCCTGGGAGTGTTTGATGGAGACAGTGTAGAGGGAGCTTTACTCTGTATCTAACCCCGTGCTGTACCTGTCCTGGGAGTGTTTGATGGGGACGGTGTAGAGGGAGCTTTACTCTGTATCTAACCCCATGCTGTACCTGTCCTGGGAGTGTTTGATGGGGACGGTGTAGAGGGAGCTTTACTCTGTATCTAACCCCGTGCTGTACCTGACCAGGGAGTGTTTGATGGGGACGGTGTAGAAGGAGCTTTACACTGTATCTAACCCCGTGCTGTATCTGTCCTGGGAGTGTTTGATGGGGACGGTGCAGAGGGAGCTTTACTCTGTATCTAACCCCGTGCTGTATCTGCCCTGGGAGTGTTTGATGGGGACGGTGTAGAGGGAACTTTACTCTGTATCTAACCCCGTGCTGTACCCGTGCTGGGTGTTTGATGGGGACAGTGTAGAGAGAGCTTTACTCTGTATCTAACCCTGTGCTGTACCTGTCCTGGGAGTGTTTGTTGGGGACGGTGTAGAGGGAGCTTTACTCTGTATCTAACCCCGTGCTTTACCTGTCCTGGGAGTGTTTGATGGGGACGGTGTAGAGGGAGCTTTACTCTGTATCTAACCCCGTGCTGTACCTGTCCTGGGAGTGTTTGATGGGGACGGTGTAGAGGGAGCTTTACTCTGTATCTAACCCCATGCTGTACCTGTCCTTTGAGTGTTTGATGGGGACGGTGTAGAGGGAGCTTTACTCTGTATCTAACCGCGTGCAGTACCTGTCCTGGGAGTGTTTGATGGGGACAGTGTAGAGGGAGCTTTACTCTGTATCTAACCCCGTGCTGTACCTGTCCTGGGAGTGTTTGATGGGGACAGTGTAGAGGGAGCTTTACTCTGTATCCAACCCCGTGCTGTACCTGTCCTGGGAGTGTTTGATGGGGACGGTGTAGAGGGAGATTTACTCTGTATCTAACCCCGTGCTGTACCTGTCCTGGGAGTGTTTGATGGGGACGTTGTAGAGGGAGCTTTACTCTGTATCTAACCCCGTGCTGTACCTGTCCTGGGAGTGTTTGATGGGGACAGTGTAGAGGGAGCTTTACTCTGTATCTAACCACGTGCTGTACCTGTCCTGGGAGTGTTTGATGTGGGACGGTGTAGAGGGAGCTTTACTCTGTATCTAACCCCGTGCTGTACCTGTCCTGGGAGTGTTTGATGGGGACAGTGTAGAGGGAGCTTTACTCTGTATCGAACCCCGAGCTGTACCTGTCCTGGGAGTGTTTGATGGAGACAGTGTAGAGGGAGCTTTACTCTGTATCTAACCCCGTGCTGTACCTGTCCTGGGAGTGTTTGATGGGGACGGTGTAGAGGGAGCTTTACTCTGTATCTAACCCCATGCTGTACCTGTCCTGGGAGTGTTTGATGGGGACGGTGTAGAGGGAGCTTTACTCTGTATCTAACCCCGTGCTGTACCTGACCAGGGAGTGTTTGATGGGGACGGTGTAGAAGGAGCTTTACACTGTATCTAACCCCGTGCTGTATCTGTCCTGGGAGTGTTTGATGGGGACGGTGCAGAGGGAGCTTTACTCTGTATCTAACCCCGTGCTGTATCTGCCCTGGGAGTGTTTGATGGGGACGGTGTAGAGGGAACTTTACTCTGTATCTAACCCCGTGCTGTACCCGTGCTGGGTGTTTGATGGGGACGGTGTAGAGGGAACTTTACTCTGTATCTAACCCCGTGCTTTACCTGTCCTGGGAGTGTTTGATGGGGACGGTGTAGAGGGAGTTTTACTCTGCATCTAACGCCATGCTGTACCTGTCCTGGGAGTGTTTGATGGTGACGGTGTAGAGGGAGCTTTACCCAGTATCTAACCCCTTGCTGTGCCTGTCCTGGGAGTGTTTGATGGGGACGGTGTAGAGGGAGCTTTACTCTGTATCTAACCCTGTGCTGTACCTGTCCTGGGAGTGTTTGATGGGGACGGTGTAGAGGGAGCTTTACTCTGTATCTAACCCCGTGCTGTACCTGTCCTGGGAGTGTTTGATGGGGACAGTGTAGAGGGAGCTTTACTCTGTATCTAACCCCGTGCTGTACCTGTCCTGGGAGTGTTTGATGGGGACGGTGTAGAGGGAACTTTACTCTGTATCTAACCCCGTGCTGTACCTGTCCTGGGAGTGTTTGATGGGGACAGTGTAGAGAGAGCTTTACTCTGTATCTAACCCTGTGCTGTACCTGTCCTGGGAGTGTTTGTTGGGGACGGTGTAGAGGGAGCTTTACTCTGTATCTAACCCCGTGCTTTACCTGTCCTGGGAGTGTTTGATGGGGACGGTGTAGAGGGAGCTTTACTCTGTATCTAACCCCGTGCTGTACCTGTCCTGGGAGTGTTTGATGGGGACGGTGTAGAGGGAGCTTTACTCTGTATCTAACACCGTGCTGTACCTGTCCTTTGAGTGTTTGATGGGGACGGTGTAGAGGGAGCTTTACTCTGTATCTAACCGCGTGCAGTACCTGTCCTGGGAGTGTTTGATGGGGACAGTGTAGAGGGAGCTTTACTCTGTATCTAACCCCGTGCTGTACCTGTCCTGGGAGTGTTTGATGGGGACAGTGTAGAGGGAGCTTTACTCTGTATCTAACCCCGTGCTGTACCTGTCCTGGGAGTGTTTGATGGGGAGGGTGTAGAGGGAGATTTACTCTGTATCTAACCCCGTGCTGTACCTGTCCTGGGAGTGTTTGATGGGGACGTTGTAGAGGGAGCTTTACTCTGTATCTAACCCCGTGCTGTACCTGTCCTGGGAGTGTTTGATGGGGACAGTGTAGAGGGAGCTTTACTCTGTATCTAACCACGTGCTGTACCTGTCCTGGGAGTGTTTGATGTGGGACGGTGTAGAGGGAGCTTTACTCTGTATCTAACCCCGTGCTGTACCTGTCCTGGGAGTGTTTGATGGGGATAGTGTAGAGGGAGCTTTACTCTGTATCGAACCCCGAGCTGTACCTGTCCTGGGAGTGTTTGATGGAGACAGTGTAGAGGGAGCTTTACTCTGTATCTAACCCCGTGCTGTAACTGTCCTGGGAGTGTTTGATGGGGACGGTGTAGAGGGAGCTTTACTCTGTATCTAACCCCATGCTGTACCTGTCCTGGGAGTGTTTGATGGGGACGGTGTAGAGGGAGCTTTACTCTGTATCTAACCCCGTGCTGTACCTGACCAGGGAGTGTTTGATGGGGACGGTGTAGAGGGAGCTTTACTCTGTATCTAACCCCGTGCTGTATCTGTCCTGGGAGTGTTTGATGGGGACGGTGCAGAGGGAGCTTTACTCTGTATCTAACCCCGTGCTGTATCTGCCCTGGGAGTGTTTGATGGGTACGGTGTAGAGGGAACTTTACTCTGTATCTAACCCCGTGCTGTACCCGTGCTGGGTGTTTGATGGGGACGGTGTAGAGGGAACTTTACTCTGTATCTAACCCCGTGCTTTACCTGTCCGGGGAGTGTTTGATGGGGACGGTGTAGAGGGAGTTTTACTCTGCATCTAACGCCGTGCTGTACCTGTGCTGGGAGTGTTTGATGGGGACGGTGTAGAGGGAACTTTACTCTGTATCTAATCTCGTGCTGTACCTGTCCTGGGAGTGTTTGTTGGGGACGGTGTAGAGGGAGATTTACTCTGTATCTAACCCCGTGCTGTACCTGTCCTGGGAGTGTTTGATGGGGACGGTGTAGAGGGAACTTTACTCTGTATCTAACCCCGTGCTGTACCTGTCCTGGGAGTGTTTGTTGGGGACGGTGTAGAGGGAGTTTTACTCTGCATCTAACCCCGTGCTGTACCTGTCCTGGGAGAGTTTGATGGGGACGGTGTAGAGGGAGCTTTAGTCTGTATCTAACGCCGTGCTGTACCTGTCCTGGGAGTGTTTGATGGGGACGGTGTAGAGGGAACTTTACTCTGTATCTAATCTCCTGCGGTACCTGTCCTGGGAGTGTTTGTTGGGGACGGTGTAGAGGGAACTTTACTCTGTATCTAACCCCGGGCTTTACTTGTCCTGGGAGTGTTTGATGGGAACGGTGTAGAGGGAGTTTTACTCTGCATCTAACGCCGTGCTGTACCTGTCCTGGGAGAGTTTGATGGGGACGGTGTAGAGGGAACTTTACTCTGTATCTAACCCCGTGCTGTACCTGTCCTGGGAGTGTTTGATGGGGACGGTGTAGAGGGAGCTTTACTCTGTATCTAACCGCGTGCTGTACCTGTCCTGGGAGTGTTTGATGGGGACAGTGTAGAGGGAGCTTTACTCTGTATCTAACCACGTGCTGTACCTGTACTGGGAGTGTTTGATGTGGGACGGTGTAGAGGGAGCTTTACTCTGTATCTAACCCCGTGCTGTACCTGTCCTGGGAGTGTTTGATGGGGACAGTGTAGAGGGAGCTTTACTCTGTATCGAACCCCGAGCTGTACCTGTCCTGGGAGTGTTTGATGGAGACGGTGTAGAGGGAGCTTTACTCTGTATCTAACCCCATGCTGTACCTGTCCTGGGAGTGTTTGATGGGGACGGTGTAGAGGGAGCTTTACTCTGTATCTAACCCCGTGCTGTACCTGTCCTTTGAGTGTTTGATGGGGACAGTGTAGAGGGAGCTTTACTCTGTATCTAACCCTGTGCTGTACCTGTCCTGGGAGTGTTTGATGGGGACGGTGTAGAGGGAGCTTTACTCTGTATCTAACCCCGTGCTGTACCTGTCCTGGGAGTGTTTGATGGGGACAGTGTAGAGGGAGCTTTACTCTGTATCTAACCACGTGCTGTACCTGTCCTGGGAGTGTTTGATGTGGGACAGTGTAGAGGGAGCTTTACTCCGTATCTAACCCCGTGCTGTACCTGTCCGGGGAGTGTTTGATGGGGACGGTGTAGAGGGAGCTTTACTCTGTATCTAACCACGTGCTGTACCTGTCCTGGGAGTGTTTGATGTGGGACAGTGTAGAGGGAGCTTTACTCCGTATCTAACCCCGTGCTGTACCTGTCCTGGGAGTGTTTGATGGAGACAGTGTAGAGGGAATTTACTCTGTATCTAAACCCGTGCTGCACATGTCCTGGGAGTGTTTGATGGGGACGGTGTAGAGGGAGCTTTACTCTGTATCTAACCCCGTGCTGTACCTGTCCTGGGAGTGTTTGATGGGGACGGTGTAGAGGGAACTTTACTCTGTATCTAACCCCGTGCTGTACCTGTGCTGGGTGTTTGATGGGGACAGTGTAGAGGGAACTTTACTCTGTATCTAACCCCGTGCTTTACCTGTCCTGGGAGTGTTTGATGGGGACGGTGTAGAGGGAGCTTTACTCTGTATCTAACCCCATGCTGTACCTGTCCTGGGAGTGTTTGATGGGGACGGTGTAGAGGGAGCTTTACTCTGTATCTAACCCCGTGCTGTACCTGACCAGGGAGTGTCAGATGGGGACGGTGTAGAAGGAGCTTTACACTGTATCTAACCCCGTGCTGTATCTGTCCTGGGAGTGTTTGATGGGGACGGTGCAGAGGGAGCTTTACTCTGTATCTAACCCCGTGCTGTATCTGCCCTGGGAGTGTTTGATGGGGACGGTGTAGAGGGAACTTTACTCTGTATCTAACCCCGTGCTGTACCCGTGCTGGGTGTTTGATGGGGACGGTGTAGAGGGAACTTTACTCTGTATCTAACCCCGTGCTTTACCTGTCCTGGGAGTGTTTGATGGGGACGGTGTAGAGGGAGTTTTACTCTGCATCTAACGCCATGCTGTAACTGTCCTGGGAGTGTTTGATGGGGACGGTGTAGAGGGAGCTTTACTCTGTATCTAACCCCGTGCTGTACCTGTCCTGGGAGTGTTTGATGGGGACAGTGTAGAGGGAGCTTTACTCTGTATCTAACCCCGTGCTGTACCTGTCCTGGGAGTGTTTGATGGGGACGGTGTAGAGGGAACTTTACTCTGTATCTAACCCCGTGCTTTACCTGTCCTGGGAGTGTTTGATGGGGACGGTGAAGAGGGAGTTTTACTCTGCATCTAACGCCGTGCTGTACCTGTCCTGGGAGAGTTTGATGGGGACGGTGTAGAGGGAGCTTTACTCTGTATCTAACCCCGTGCTGTACCTGTCCTGGGAGTGTTTGATGGGGACAGTGTAGAGAGAGCTTTACTCTGTATCTAACCCTGTGCTGTACCTGTCCTGGGAGTGTTTGTTGGGGACGGTGTAGAGGGAGCTTTACTCTGTATCTAACCCCGTGCTTTACCTGTCCTGGGAGTGTTTGATGGGGACGGTGTAGAGGGAGCTTTACTCTGTATCTAACCCCGTGTTGTACCTGTCCTGGGAGTGTTTGATGGGGACGGTGTAGAGGGAGCTTTACTCTGTATCTAACACCGTGCTGTACCTGTCCTTTGAGTGTTTGATGGGGACGGTGTAGAGGGAGCTTTACTCTGTATCTAACCGCGTGCAGTACCTGTCCTGGGAGTGTTTGATGGGGACAGTGTAGAGGGAGCTTTACTCTGTATCTAACCCCGTGCTGTACCTGTCCTGGGAGTGTTTGATGGGGACAGTGTAGAGGGAGCTTTTCTCTGTATCTAACCCCGTGCTGTACCTGTCCTGGGAGTGTTTGATGGGGAGGGTGTAGAGGGAGATTTACTCTGTATCTAACCCCGTGCTGTACCTGTCCTGGGACTGTTTGATGGGGACGTTGTAGAGGGAGCTTTACTCTGTATCTAACCCCGTGCTGTACCTGTCCTGGGAGTGTTTGATGGGGACAGTGTAGAGGGAGCTTTACTCTGTATCTAACCACGTGCTGTACCTGTCCTGGGAGTGTTTGATGTGGGACGGTGTAGAGGGAGCTTTACTCTTTATCTAACCCCGTGCTGTACCTGTCCTGGGAGTGTTTGATGGGGACAGTGTAGAGGGAGCTTTACTCTGTATCGAACCCCGAGCTGTACCTGTCCTGGGAGTGTTTGATGGAGACAGTGTAGAGGGAGCTTTACTCTGTATCTAACCCCATGCTGTACCTGTCCTGGGAGTGTTTGATGGGGACGGTGTAGAGGGAGCTTTACTCTGTATCTAACCCCATGCTGTACCTGTCCTGGGAGTGTTTGATGGGGACGGTGTAGAGGGAGCTTTACTCTGTATCTAACCCCGTGCTGTACCTGACCAGGGAGTGTTTGATGGGGACGGTGTAGAGGGAACTTTACTCTGTATCTAACCCCGTGCTGTACCCGTGCTGGGTGTTTGATGGGGACGGTGTAGAGGGAACTTTACTCTGTATCTAACCCCGTGCTTTACCTGTCCTGGGAGTGTTTGATGGGGACGGTGTAGAGGGAGTTTTACTCTGCATCTAACGCCGTGCTGTACCTGTGCTGGGAGTGTTTGATGGGGACGGTGTAGAGGGAACTTTACTCTGTATCTAATCTCGTGCTGTACCTGTCCTGGGAGTGTTTGTTGGGGACGGTGTAGAGGGAGATTTACTCTGTATCTAACCCCGTGCTGTACCTGTCCTGGGAGTGTTTGATGGGGACGGTGTAGAGGGAACTTTACTCTGTATCTAACCCCGTGCTGTACCTGTCCTGGGAGTGTTTGATTGGGACGGTGTAGAGGGAGCTTTACTCTGTATCTAACCCCGTGCTGTACCTGTCCTGGGAGTGTTTGATGGGGACGGTGTAGAGGGAACTTTACTCTGTATCTAACCCCGTGCTGTACCTGTGCTGGGTGTTTGATGGGGACAGTGTAGAGGGAACTTTACTCTGTATCTAACCCCGTGCTTTACCTGTCCTGGGAGTGTTTGATGGGGACGGTGTAGAGGGAGCTTTACTCTGTATCTAACCCCGTGCTGTACCTGTCCTGGGAGTGTTTGATGGGGACAGTGTAGAGGGAGCTTTACTCTGTATCTAACCCCGTGCTGTACCTGTCCTGGGAGTGTTTGATGGGGACGGTGTAGAGGGAGCTTTACTCTGTATCTAACCCCGTGCTGTACCTGTCCTGGGAGTGTTTGATGGGGACGGTGTAGAGGGAGCTTTACTCTGTATCTAACCCCGTGCTGTACCTGTCCTGGGAGTGTTTGATGGGGACGGTGCAGAGGGAGCTTTACTCTGTATCTAACCCCGTGCTGTATCTGCCCTGGGAGTGTTTGATGGGGACGGTGTAGAGGGAACTTTACTCTGTATCTAACCCCGTGCTGTACCCGTGCTGGGTGTTTGATGGGGACGGTGTAGAGGGAACTTTACTCTGTATCGAACCCCGTGCTTTACCTGTCCTGGGAGTGTTTGATGGGGACGGTGTAGAGGGAGTTTTACTCTGCATCTAACGCCATGCTGTACCTGTCCTGGGAGTGTTTGATGGGGACGGTGTAGAGGGAGCTTTACTCTGTATCTAACCCCGTGCTGTACCTGTCCTGGGAGTGTTTGATGGGGACAGTGTAGAGGGAGCTTTACTCTGTATCTAACCCCGTGCTGTACCTGTCCTGGGAGTGTTTGATGGGGACGGTGTAGAGGGAACTTTACTCTGTATCTAACCCCGTGCTTTACCTGTCCTGGGAGTGTTTGATGGGGACGGTGTAGAGGGAGTTTTACTCTGCATCTAACGCCGTGCTGTACCTGTCCTGGGAGAGTTTGATGGGGACGGTGTAGAGGGAGCTTTACTCTGTATCTAACCCCGTGCTGTACCTGTCCTGGGAGTGTTTGATGGGGACAGTGTAGATAGAGCTTTACTCTGTATCTAACCCTGTGCTGTACCTGTCCTGGGAGTGTTTGTTGGGGACGGTGTAGAGGGAGCTTTACTCTGTATCTAACCCCGTGCTTTACCTGTCCTGGGAGTGTTTGATGGGGACGTTGTAGAGGGAGCTTTACTCTGTATCTAACCCCGTGCTGTACCTGTCCTGGGAGTGTTTGATGGGGACAGTGTAGAGGGAGCTTTACTCTGTATCTAACCACGTGCTGTACCTGTCCTGGGAGTGTTTGATGTGGGACGGTGTAGAGGGAGCTTTACTCTTTATCTAACCCCGTGCTGTACCTGTCCTGGGAGTGTTTGATGGGGACAGTGTAGAGGGAGCTTTACTCTGTATCGAACCCCGAGCTGTACCTGTCCTGGGACTGTTTGATGGAGACAGTGTAGAGGGAGCTTTACTCTGTATCTAACCCCATGCTGTACCTGTCCTGGGAGTGTTTGATGGGGACGGTGTAGAGGGAGCTTTACTCTGTATCTAACCCCGTGCTGTACCTGTCCTGGGAGTGTTTGATGGGGACGGTGTAGAGGGAGCTTTACTCTGTATCTAACCCCGTGCTGTACCTGACCAGGGAGTGTTTGATGGGGACGGTGTAGAGGGAGCTTTACTCTGTATCTAACCCCGTGCTGTATCTGTCCTGGGAGTGTTTGATGGGGACGGTGCAGAGGGAGCTTTACTCTGTATCTCACCCCGTGCTGTATCTGCCCTGGGAGTGTTTGATGGGGACGGTGTAGAGGGAACTTTACTCTGTATCTAACCCCGTGCTGTACCCGTGCTGGGTGTTTGATGGGGACGGTGTAGAGGGAACTTTACTCTGTATCTAACCCCGTGCTTTACCTGTCCTGGGAGTGTTTGATGGGGACGGTGTAGAGGGAGTTTTACTCTGCATCTAACGCCGTGCTGTACCTGTGCTGGGAGTGTTTGATGGGGACGGTGTAGAGGGAACTTTACTCTGTATCTAATCTCGTGCTGTACCTGTCCTGGGAGTGTTTGTTGGGGACGGTGTAGAGGGAGATTTACTCTGTATCTAACCCCGTGCTGTACCTGTCCTGGGAGTGTTTGATGGGGACGGTGTAGAGGGAACTTTACTCTGTATCTAACCCCGTGCTGTACCTGTCCTGGGAGTGTTTGATGGGGACGGTGTAGAGGGAGCTTTACTCTGTATCTAACCCCGTGCTGTACCTGTCCTGGGAGTGTTTGATGGGGACGGTGTAGAGGGAACTTTACTCTGTATCTAACCCCGTGCTGTACCTGTGCTGGGTGTTTGATGGGGACAGTGTAGAGGGAACTTTACTCTGTATCTAACCCCGTGCTTTACCTGTCCTGGGAGTGTTTGATGGGGACGGTGTAGAGGGAGCTTTACTCTGTATCTAACCCCGTGCTGTACCTGTCCTGGGAGTGTTTGATGGGGACAGTGTAGAGGGAGCTTTACTCTGTATCTAACCCCGTGCTGTACCTGTCCTGGGAGTGTTTGATGGGGACGGTGTAGAGGGAGCTTTACTCCTTATCTAACCCCGTGCTGTACCTGTCCTGGGAGTGTTTGATGGGGACGGTGTAGAGGGAGCTTTACTCTGTATCTAACCCCGTGCTGTACCTGTCCTGGGAGTGTTTGATGGGGACGGTGCAGAGGGAGCTTTACTCTGTATCTAACCCCGTGCTGTATCTGCCCTGGGAGTGTTTGATGGGGACGGTGTAGAGGGAACTTTACTCTGTATCTAACCCCGTGCTGTACCCGTGCTGGGTGTTTGATGGGGACGGTGTAGAGGGAACTTTACTCTGTATCGAACCCCGTGCTTTACCTGTCCTGGGAGTGTTTGATGGGGACGGTGTAGAGGGAGTTTTACTCTGCATCTAACGCCATGCTGTACCTGTCCTGGGAGTGTTTGATGGGGACGGTGTAGAGGGAGCTTTACTCTGTATCTAACCCCGTGCTGTACCTGTCCTGGGAGTGTTTGATTGGGACAGTGTAGAGGGAGCTTTACTCTGTATCTAACCCCGTGCTGTACCTGTCCTGGGAGTGTTTGAAGGGGACGGTGTAGAGGGAACTTTACTCTGTATCTAACCCCGTGCTTTACCTGTCCTGGGAGTGTTTGATGGGGACGGTGTAGAGGGAGTTTTACTCTGCATCTAACGCCGTGCTGTACCTGTCCTGGGAGAGTTTGATGGGGACGGTGTAGAGGGAGCTTTACTCTGTATCTAACCCCGTGCTGTACCTGTCCTGGGAGTGTTTGATGGGGACAGTGTAGATAGAGCTTTACTCTGTATCTAACCCTGTGCTGTACCTGTCCTGGGAGTGTTTGTTGGGGACGGTGTAGAGGGAGCTTTACTCTGTATCTAACCCCGTGCTTTACCTGTCCTGGGAGTGTTTGATTGGGACGGTGTAGAGGGAGCTTTACTCTGTATCTAACCCCGTGTTGTACCTGTCCTGGGAGTGTTTGATGGGGACGGTGTAGAGGGAGCTTTACTCTGTATCTAACACCGTGCTGTACCTGTATTTTGAGTGTTTGATGGGGACGGTGTAGAGGGAGCTTTACTCTGTATCTAACCGCGTGCAGTACCTGTCCTGGGAGTGTTTGATGGGGACAGTGTAGAGGGAGCTTTACTCTGTATCTAACCCCGTGCTGTACCTGTCCTGGGAGTGTTTGATGGGGACAGTGTAGAGGGAGCTTTTCTCTGTATCTAACCCCGTGCTGTACCTGTCCTGGGAGTGTTTGATGGGGAGGGTGTAGAGGGAGATTTACTCTGTATCTTACCCCGTGCTGTACCTGTCCTGGGAGTGTTTGATGGGGACGTTGTAGAGGGAGCTTTACTCTGTATCTAACCCCGTGCTGTACCTGTCCTGGGAGTGTTTGATGGGGACAGTGTAGAGGGAGCTTTACTCTGTATCTAACCACGTGCTGTACCTGTCCTGGGAGTGTTTGATGTGGGACGGTGTAGAGGGAGCTTTACTCTGTATCTAACCCCGTGCTGTACCTGTCCTGGGAGTGTTTGATGGGGACAGTGTAGAGGGAGCTTTACTCTGTATCGAACCCCGAGCTGTACCTGTCCTGGGAGTGTTTGATGGAGACAGTGTAGAGGGAGCTTTACTCTGTATCTAACCCCATGCTGTACCTGTCCTGGGAGTGTTTGATGGGGACGGTGTAGAGGGAGCTTTACTCTGTATCTAACCCCATGCTGTACCTGTCCTGGGAGTGTTTGATGGGGACGGTGTAGAGGGAGATTTACTCTGTATCTAACCCCGTGCTGTACCTGTCCTGGGAGTGTTTGATGGGGACGGTGTAGAGGGAGCTTTACTCTGTATCTAACCCCGTGCTGTACCTGACCAGGGAGTGTTTGATGGGGACGGTGTAGAGGGAGCTTTATTCTGTATCTAACCCCGTGCTGTATCTGTCCTGGGAGTGTTTGATGGGGACGGTGCAGAGGGAGATTTACTCTGTATCTAACCCCGTGCTGTATCTGCCCTGGGAGTGTTTGATGGGGACGGTGTAGAGGGAACTTTACTCTGTATCTAACCCCGTGCTGTACCCGTGCTGGGTGTTTGATGGGGACGGTGTAGAGGGAACTTTACTCTGTATCTAACCCCGTGCTTTACCTGTCCTGGGAGTGTTTGATGGGGACGGTGTAGAGGGAGTTTTACTCTGCATCTAACGCCGTGCTGTACCTGTGCTGGGAGTGTTTGATGGGGACGGTGTAGAGGGAACTTTACTCTGTATCTAATCTCGTGCTGTACCTGTCCTGGGAGTGTTTGTTGGGGACGGTGTAGAGGGAGATTTACTCTGTATCTAACCCCGTGCTGTACCTGTCCTGGGAGTGTTTGATGGGGACGGTGTAGAGGGAACTTTACTCTGTATCTAACCCCGTGCTGTACCTGTCCTGGGAGTGTTTGTTGGGGACGGTGTAGAGGGAGTTTTACTCTGCATCTAACCCCGTGCTGTACCTGTCCTGGGAGAGTTTGATGGGGACGGTGTAGAGGGAGCTTTAGTCTGTATCTAACGCCGTGCTGTACCTGTCCTGGGAGTGTTTGATGGGGACGGTGTAGAGGGAACTTTACTCTGTATCTAATCTCGTGCGGTACCTGTCCTGGGAGTGTTTGTTGGGGACGGTGTAGAGGGAACTTTACTCTGTATCTAACCCCGTGCTTTACTTGTCCTGGGAGTGTTTGATGGGGACGGTGTAGAGGGAGTTTTACTCTGCATCTGACGCCGTGCTGTACCTGTCCTGGGAGTGTTTGATGGGGACGGTGCAGAGGGATCTTTACTCTGTATCTAATCTCGTGCTGTACCTGTCCTGGGAGTGTTTGTTGGGGACGGTGTAGAGGGAGTTTTACTCTGCATCTAACGCCGTGCTGTACCTGTCCTGGGAGAGTTTGATGGGGACGGTGTAGAGGGAACTTTACTCTGTATCTAACCCCGTGCTGTACCTGTCCTGGGAGTGTTTGATGGGGACGGTGTAGAGGGAGCTTTACTCTGTATCTAACCCCGTGCTGTACCTGTCCTGGGAGTGTTTGATGGGGACAGTGTAGAGGGAGCTTTACTCTGTATCTAACCACGTGCTGTACCTGTACTGGGAGTGTTTGATGTGGGACGGTGTAGAGGGAGCTTTACTCTGTATCTAACCCCGTGCTGTACCTGTCCTGGGAGTGTTTGATGGGGACAGTGTAGAGGGAGCTTTACTCTGTATCGAACCCCGAGCTGTACCTGTCCTGGGAGTGTTTGATGGAGACAGTGTAGAGGGAGCTTTACTCTGTATCTAACCCCGTGCTGCACCTGTCCTGGGAGTGTTTGATGGGGACGGTGTAGAGGGAGCTTTACTCTGTATCTAACCCCATGCTGTACCTGTCCTGGGAGTGTTTGATGGGGACGGTGTAGAGGGAGCTTTACTCTGTATCTAACCCCGTGCTGTACCTGTCCTTTGAGTGTTTGATGGTGATGGTGTAGAGGGAGCTTTACTCTGTATCTAACCCCGTGCTGTACCTGTCCTGGGAGTGTTTGATGGGGACGGTGTAGAGGGAGCTTTACTCTGTATCTAACCCCGTGCTGTACCTGTCCTGGGAGTGTTTGATGGGGACAGTGTAGAGGGAGCTTTACTCTGTATCTAACCACGTGCTGTACCTGTCCTGGGAGTGTTTGATGTGGGACAGTGTAGAGGGAGCTTTACTCCGTATCTAACCCCGTGCTGTACCTGTCCTGGGAGTGTTTGATGGGGACAGTGTAGAGGGAGCTTTACTCTGTATCGAACCCCGAGCTGTACCTGTCCTGGGAGTGTTTGATGGAGACAGTGTAGAGGGAATTTACTCTGTATCTAACCCCGTGCTGCACCTCTCCTGGGAGTGTTTGATGGGGACGGTGTAGAGGGAGCTTTACTCTGTATCTCACCCCGTGCTGTACCTGTCCTGGGAGTGTTTGATGGGGACGGTGTAGAGGGAACTTTACTCTGTATCTAACCCCGTGCTGTACCTGTGCTGGGTGTTTGATGGGGACAGTGTAGAGGGAACTTTACTCTGTATCTAACCCCGTGCTTTACCTGTCCTGGGAGTGTTTGATGGGGACGGTGTAGAGGTAGCTTTACTCTGTATCTAACCCCGTGCTGTACCTGTCCTGGGAGTGTTTGATGGGGACAGTGTAGAGGGAGCTTTACTCTGTATCTAACCCCGTGCTGTACCTGTCCTGGGAGTGTTTGATGGGGACGGTGTAGAGGGAGCTTTACTCTGTATCTAACCCCGTGCTGTACCTGTCCTGGGAGTGTTTGATGGGGACGGTGTAGAGGGAGCTTTACTCTGTATCTAACCCCGTGCTGTACCTGTCCTGGGAGTGTTTGATGGGGACGGTGTAGAGGGAGCTTTACTCTGTATCTAACCCCATGCTGTACCTGTCCTGGGAGTGTTTGATGGGGACGGTGTAGAGGGAGCTTTACTCTGTATCTAACCCCGTGCTGTACCTGTCCAGGGAGTGTCAGATGGGGACGGTGTAGAAGGAGCTTTACACTGTATCTAACCCCGTGCTGTATCTGTCCTGGGAGTGTTTGATGGGGACGGTGCAGAGGGAGCTTTACTCTGTATCTAACCCCGTGCTGTATCTGCCCTGGGAGTGTTTGATGGGGACGGTGTAGAGGGAACTTTACTCTGTATCTAACCCCGTGCTGTACCCGTGCTGGGTGTTTGATGGGGACGGTGTAGAGGGAACTTTACTCTGTATCTAACCCCGTGCTTTACCTGTCCTGGGAGTGTTTGATGGGGACGGTGTAGAGGGAGTTTTACTCTGCATCTAACGCCATGCTGTACCTGTAATGGGAGTGTTTGATGGTGACGGTGTAGA
The DNA here is from genome assembly GCA_026770705.1 of Isurus oxyrinchus. Lineage (NCBI taxonomy): Eukaryota > Metazoa > Chordata > Chondrichthyes > Lamniformes > Lamnidae > Isurus > Isurus oxyrinchus. The sequence continues at coordinate 21,201 of JANJGN010003041.1, forward strand.
GGGAGCTTTACCCTGTATCTAACCCCTTGCTGTACCTGTCCTGGGAGTGTTTGATGGGGACGGTGTAGAGGGAGCTTTACTCTGTATCTAACCCTGTGCTGTACCTGTCCTGGGAGTGTTTGATGGGGACGGTGTAGAGGGAGCTTTACTCTGTATCTAACCCCGTGCTGTACCTGTCCTGGGAGTGTTTGATGGGGACAGTGTAGAGGGAGCTTTACTCTGTACCTAACCCCGTGCTGTACCTGTCCTGGGAGTGTTTGATGGGGACGGTGTAGAGGGAACTTTACTCTGTATCTAACCCCGTGCTTTACCTGCCCTGGGAGTGTTTGATGGGGACGGTGTAGAGGGAGTTTTACTCTGCATCTAACCCCGTGCTGTACCTGTCCTGGGAGAGTTTGATGGGGACGGTGTAGAGGGAGCTTTACTCTGTATCTAACCCCGTGCTGTACCTGTCCTGGGAGTGTTTGATGGGGACAGTGTAGAGAGAGCTTTACTCTGTATCTAACCCTGTGCTGTACCTGTCCTGGGAGTGTTTGTTGGGGACGGTGTAGAGGGAGCTTTACTCTGTATCTAACCCCGTGCTTTACCTGTCCTGGGAGTGTTTGATGGGGACGGTGTAGAGGGAGTTTTACTCTGTATCTAACCCCGTGTTGTACCTGTCCTGGGAGTGTTTGATGGGGACGGTGTAGAGGGAGCTTTACTCTGTATCTAACACCGTGCTGTACCTGTCCTTTGAGTGTTTGATGGGGACGGTGTAGAGGGAGCTTTACTCTGTATCTAACCGCGTGCAGTACCTGTCCTGGGTTTGTTTGATGGGGACAGTGTAGAGGGAGCTTTACTCTGTATCTAACCCCGTGCTGTACCTGTCCTGGGAGTGTTTGATGGGGACAGTGTAGAGGGAGCTTTTCTCTGTATCTAACCCCGTGCTGTACCTGTCCTGGGAGTGTTTGATGGGGAGGGTGTAGAGGGAGATTTACTCTGTATCTAACCCCGTGCTGTACCTGTCCTGGGAGTGTTTGATGGGGACGTTGTAGAGGGAGCTTTACTCTGTATCTAACCCCGTGCTGTACCTGTCCTGGGAGTGTTTGATGGGGACAGTGTAGAGGGAGCTTTACTCTGTATCTAACCACGTGCTGTACCTGTCCTGGGAGTGTTTGTTGTGGGACGGTGTAGAGGGAGCTTTACTCTGTATCTAACCCCGTGCTGTACCTGTCCTGGGAGTGTTTGATGGGGACAGTGTAGAGGGAGCTTTACTCTGTATCGAACCCCGAGCTGTACCTGTCCTGGGAGTGTTTGATGGAGACAGTGTAGAGGGAGCTTTACTCTGTATCTAACCCCATGCTGTACCTGTCCTGGGAGTGTTTGATGGGGACGGTGTAGAGGGAGCTTTACTCTGTATCTAACCCCATGCTGTACCTGTCCTGGGAGTGTTTGATGGGGACGGTGTAGAGGGAGCTTTACTCTGTATCTAACCCCGTGCTGTACCTGACCAGGGAGTGTTTGATGGGGACGGTGTAGAGGGAGCTTTACTCTGTATCTAACCCCGTGCTGTATCTGTCCTGGGAGTGTTTGATGGGGACGGTGCAGAGGGAGCTTTACTCTGTATCTAACCCCGTGCTGTATCTGCCCTGGGAGTGTTTGATGGGGACGGTGTAGAGGGAACTTTACTCTGTATCTAACCCCGTGCTGTACCCGTGCTGGGTGTTTGATGGGGACGGTGTAGAGGGAACTTTACTCTGTATCTAACCCCGTGCTTTACCTGTCCTGGGAGTGTTTGATGGGGACGGTGTAGAGGGAGTTTTACTCTGCATCTAACGCCGTGCTGTACCTGTGCTGGGAGTGTTTGATGGGGACGGTGTAGAGGGAACTTTACTCTGTATCTAATCTCGTGCTGTACCTGTCCTGGGAGTGTTTGCCTGGGACGGTGTAGAGGGAGATTTACTCTGTATCTAACCCCGTGCTGTACCTGTCCTGGGAGTGTTTGATGGGGACGGTGTAGAGGGAACTTTACTCTGTATCTAACCCCGTGCTGTACCTGTCCTGGGAGTGTTTGTTGGGGACGTTGTAGAGGGAGTTTTACTCTGCATCTAACCCCGTGCTGTACCTGTCCTGGGAGAGTTTGATGGGGACGGTGTAGAGGGAGCTTTAGTCTGTATCTAACGCCGTGCTGTACCTGTCCTGGGAGTGTTTGATGGGGACGCTGTAGAGGGAACTTTACTCTGTATCTAATCTCGTGCGGTACCTGTCCTGGGAGTGTTTGTTGGGGACGGTGTAGAGGGAACTTTACTCTGTATCTAACCCCGTGCTTTACTTGTCCTGGGAGTGTTTGATGGGGACGGTGTAGAGGGAGTTTTACTCTGCATCTGACGCCGTGCTGTACCTGTCCTGGGAGTGTTTGATGGGGACGGTGCAGAGGGAACTTTACTCTGTATCTAATCTCGTGCTGTACCTGTCCTGGGAGTGTTTGTTGGGGACGGTGTAGAGGGAGTTTTACTCTGCATCTAACGCTGTGCTGTACCTGTCCTGGGAGAGTTTGATGGGGACGGTGTAGAGGGAACTTTACTCTGTATCTAACCCCGTGCTGTACCTGTCCTGGGAGTGTTTGATGGGGACGGTGTAGAGGGAGCTTTACTCTGTATCTAACCGCGTGCTGTACCTGTCCTGGGAGTGTTTGATGGGGACAGTGTAGAGGGAGCTTTACTCTGTATCTAACCACGTGCTGTACCTGTACTGGGAGTGTTTGATGTGGGACGGTGTAGAGGGAGCTTTACTCTGTATCTAACCCCGTGCTGTACCTGTCCTGGGAGTGTTTGATGGGGACAGTGTAGAGGGAGCTTTACTCTGTATCGAACACCGAGCTGTACCTGTCCTGGGAGTGTTTGATGGAGACAGTGTAGAGGGAGCTTTACTCTGTATCTAACCCCGTGCTGCACCTGTCCTGGGAGTGTTTGATGGGGACGGTGTAGAGGGAGCTTTACTCTGTATCTAACCCCATGCTGTACCTGTCCTGGGAGTGTTTGATGGGGACGGTGTAGAGGCAGCTTTACTCTGTATCTAACCCCGTGCTGTACCTGTCCTTTGAGTGTTTGATGGGGATGGTGTAGAGGGAGCTTTACTCTGTATCTAACCCCGTGCTGTACCTGTCCTGGGAGTGTTTGATGGGGACAGTGTAGAGGGAGCTTTACTCTGTATCTAACCACGTGCTGTACCTGTCCTGGGAGTGTTTGATGTGGGACAGTGTAGAGGGAGCTTTACTCCGTATCTAACCCCGTGCTGTACCTGTCCTGGGAGTGTTTGATGGGGACAGTGTAGAGGGAGCTTTACTCTGTATCGAACCCCGAGCTGTACCTGTCCTGGGAGTGTTTGATGGAGACAGTGTAGAGGGAATTTACTCTGTATCTAACCCCGTGCTGCACCTGTCCTGGGAGTGTTTGATGGGGACGGTGTAGAGGGAGCTTTACTCTGTATCTAACCCCGTGCTGTACCTGTCCTGGGAGTGTTTGATGGGGACGGTGTAGAGGGAACTTTACTCTGTATCTAACCCCGTGCTGTACCTGTGCTGGGTGTTTGATGGGGACAGTGTAGAGGGAACTTTACTCTGTATCTAACCCCGTGCTTTACCTGTCCTTGGAGTGTTTGATGGGGACGGTGCAGAGGGAACTTTACTCTGTATCTAACCCCGTGCTGTACCTGTCCTGGGAGTGTTTGATGGGGACGGTGTAGAGGGAGCTTTACTCTGTATCTAACCCCGTGCTGTACCTGTCCTGGGAGTGTTTGATGGGGATGGTGTAGAGGGAGCTTTACTCTGTATCTAACCCCGTGCTGTACCTGTCCTGGGAGTGTTTGATGGGGACAGTGTAGAGGGAGCTTTCCTCTGTATCTAACCCCGTGCTGTACCTGTCCTGGGAGTGTTTGATGGGGACGGTGTAGAGGGAGTATTACTCTGCATCTAACGCCATGCTGTACCTGTCCTTGGAGTGTTTGATGGGGACGGTGCAGAGGGAACTTTACTCTGTATCTAATCTCGTGCTGTACCTGTCCTGGGAGTGTTTGTTGGGGACGGTGTAGAGGGAGCTTTACTCTGTATCTAACCCCGTGCTGTACCTGTCCTGGGAGTGTTTGATGGGGACGGTGTAGAGGGAGCTTTACTCTGTATCTAACCCCGTGCTTTACTTGTCCTGGGAGTGTTTGATGGGGACGGTGTAGAGGGAGTTTTACTCTGCATCTGACGCCGTGCTGTACCTGTCCTGGGACTGTTTGATGGGGACAGTGTAGAGGGAGATTTACTCTGTATCTAACCCCGTGCTGTACCTGTCCTGGGAGTGTTTGATGGGGACAGTGTAGAGGGAGCTTTACTCTGTATCTAACCCCGTGCTGTACCTGTCCTGGGAGTGTTTGATGGGGATGGTGTAGAGGGAGCTTTACTCTGTATCTAACCCCGTGCTGTACCTGTCCTGGGAGTGTTTGATGGGGACAGTGTAGAGGGAGCTTTACTCTGTATCTAACCCCATGCTGTACCTGTCCTGGGAGTTTTTGATGGGGGCGGTGTAGAGGGAGTTTTACTCTGTATCTAACGCCTTGCTGTACCTGTCCTGGGAGTGTTTGATGGGGACGGTGTAGAGGGAACTTTACTCTGTATCTAACCTCGTGCTGTACCTGTCCTGGGAGTGTTTGTTGGGGACGGTGTAGAGGGAACTTCACTCTTTATCTAACCCCGTGCTTTACCTGTCCTGGGAGTGTTTGATGGGGATGGTGTAGAGGGAGTTTTACTCTGCATCTAACGCCGTGCTGTACCTGTCCTGGGAGAGTTTGATGGGGACGGTGTAGAGGGAGCTTTACTCTGTATCTAACCCCGTGCTGTACCTGTCCTGGGAGTGTTTGATGGGGACAGTGTAGAGAGAGCTTTACTCTGTATCTAACCCCGTGCTGTACCTCTCCTGGGAGTGTTTGATGGGGACAGTGTAGAGGGAGCTTTACTCTGTATCTAACCCCGTGCTGTACCTGTCCTTTGAGTGTTTGATGGGGACGGTGTACAGGGAGCTTTACTCTGTATCTTACCCTGTGCTGTACCTGTCCTGGGAGTGTTTGTTGCGGACGATGTAGAGGGAACTTTACTCTGTATCTAACCCCGTGCTTTACCTGTCCTGGGAGTGTTTGATGGGGACAGTGTAGAGGGAGCTTTACTCTGTATCTAACCCCGTGCTGTACCTGTCCTGGGAGTGTTTGATGGGGACGGTGTAGAGGGAGTTTTACTCTCTATCTAACCCCGTGCTGTACTTGTACTTTGAGTGTTTGATGGGGACGGTGTAGATGGAGCTTTACTCTGTATCTAATCCCGTGCTGTACCTGTCCTGGGAGTGTTTGATGGGGACAGTGTAGAGGGAGCTTTACTCTGTATCTAACCCCGTGCTCTACCTGTCCTGGGAGTGTTTGATGGAGACAGTGTAGAGGGAGCTTTACTCTGTATCTAACCTCGTGCTGTACCTGTCCTGGGAGTGTTTGATGGGGACAGTGTAGAGGGAGATTTACTCTGTATCTAACCCCGTGCTGTACCTGTCCTGGGAGTGTTTGATGGGGACAGTGTAGAGGGAGCTTTACTCTGTATCTAACCCCGTGCTGTACCTGTCCTGGGAGTGTTTGATGGGGACGTTGTAGAGGGAGCTTTACTCTGTATCTAACCCCGTGCTGTACCTGTCCTGGGAGTGTTTGATGGGGACAGTGTAGAGAGAGCTTTACTCTGTATCTAACCACGTGCTGTACCTGTCCTGGGAGTGTTTGATGTGGGACGGTGTAGAGGGAGCTTTACTCTGTATCTAACCCCGTGCTGTACCTGTCCTGGGAGTGTTTGATGGGGACAGTGTAGAGGGAGCTTTACTCTGTATCGAACCCCGAGCTGTACCTGTCCTGGGAGTGTTTGATGGAGACAGTGTAGAGGGAGCTTTACTCTGTATCTAACCCCATGCTGTACCTGTCCTGGGAGTGTTTGATGGGGACGGTGAAGAGGGAGCTTTACTCTGTATCTAACCCCATGCTGTACCTGTCCTGGGAGTGTTTGATGGGGACGGTGTAGAGGGAGATTTACTCTGTATCTAACCCCGTGCTGTACCTGTCCTGGGAGTGTTTGATGGGGACGGTGTAGAGGGAGCTTTACTCTGTATCTAACCCCGTGCTGTACCTGACCAGGGAGTGTTTGATGGGGACGGTGTAGAGGGAGCTTTACTCTGTATCTAACCCCGTGCTGTATCTGTCCTGGGAGTGTTTGATGGGGACGGTGCAGAGGGAGCTTTACTCTGTATCTAACCCCGTGCTGTATCTGCCCTTGGAGTGTTTGATGGGGACGGTGTAGAGGGAACTTTACTCTGTATCTAACCCCGTGCTGTACCCGTGCTGGGTGTTTGATGGGGACGGTGTAGAGGGAACTTTACTCTGTATCTAACCCCGTGCTTTACCTGTCCTGGGAGTGTTTGATGGGGACGGTGTAGAGGGAGTTTTACTCTGCATCTAACGCCGTGCTGTACCTGTGCTGGGAGTGTTTGATGGGGACGGTGTAGAGGGAACTTTACTCTGTATCTAATCTCGTGCTGTACCTGTCCTGGGAGTGTTTGTTGGGGACGGTGTAGAGGGAGATTTACTCTGTATCTAACCCCGTGCTGTACCTGTCCTGGGAGTGTTTGATGGGGACGGTGTAGAGGGAACTTTACTCTGTATCTATCCCCGTGCTGTACCTGTCCTGGGAGTGTTTGTTGGGGACGGTGTAGAGGGAGTTTTACTCTGCATCTAACCCCGTGCTGTACCTGTCCTGGGAGAGTTTGATGGGGACGGTGTAGAGGGAGCTTTAGTCTGTATCTAACGCCGTGCTGTACCTGTCCTGGGAGTGTTTGATGGGGACGGTGTAGAGGGAACTTTACTCTGTATCTAATCTCGTGCGGTACCTGTCCTGGGAGTGTTTGTTGGGGACGGTGTAGAGGGAACTTTACTCTGTATCTAACCCCGTGCTTTACTTGTCCTGGGAGTGTTTGATGGGGACGGTGTAGAGGGAGTTTTACTCTGCATCTGACGCCGTGCTGTACCTGTCCTGGGAGTGTTTGATGGGGACGGTGCAGAGGGATCTTTACTCTGTATCTAATCTCGTGCTGTACCTGTCCTGGGAGTGTTTTTTGGGGACGGTGTAGAGGGAGTTTTACTCTGCATCTAACGCCGTGCTGTACCTGTCCTGGGAGAGTTTGATGGGGACGGTGTAGAGGGAACTTTACTCTGTATCTAACCCCGTGCTGTACCTGTCCTGGGAGTGTTTGATGGGGACGGTGTAGAGGGAGCTTTACTCTGTATCTAACCGCGTGCTGTACCTGTCCTGGGAGTGTTTGATGGGGACAGTGTAGAGGGAGCTTTACTCTGTATCTAACCACGTGCTGTACCTGTACTGGGAGTGTTTGATGTGGGACGGTGTAGAGGGAGCTTTACTCTGTATCTAACCCCGTGCTGTACCTGTCCTGGGAGTGTTTGATGGGGACAGTGTAGAGGGAGCTTTACTCTGTATCGAACCCCGAGCTGTACCTGTCCTGGGAGTGTTTGATGGAGACAGTGTAGAGGGAGCTTTACTCTGTATCTAACCCCGTGCTGCACCTGTCCTGGGAGTGTTTGATGGGGACGGTGTAGAGGGAGCTTTACTCTGTATCTAACCCCATGCTGTACCTGTCCTGGGAGTGTTTGATGGGGACGGTGTAGAGGGAGCTTTACTCTGTATCTAACCCCGTGCTGTACCTGTCCTTTGAGTGTTTGATGGGGACGGTGTAGAGGGAGCTTTACTCTGTATCTAACCCCGTGCTGTACCTGTCCTGGGAGTGTTTGATGGGGACAGTGTAGAGGGAGCTTTACTCTGTATCTAACCACGTGCTGTACCTGTCCTGGGAGTGTTTGATGTGGGACAGTGTAGAGGGAGCTTTACTCCGTATCTAACCCCATGCTGTACCTGTCCTGGGAGTGTTTGATGGGGACAGTGTAGAGGGAGCTTTACTCTGTATCGAACCCCGAGCTGTACCTGTCCTGGGAGTGTTTGATGGAGACAGTGTAGAGGGAATTTACTCTGTATCTAACCCCGTGCTGCACCTCTCCTGGGAGTGTTTGATGGGGACGGTGTAGAGGGAGCTTTACTCTGTATCTCACCCCGTGCTGTACCTGTCCTGGGAGTGTTTGATGGGGACGGTGTAGAGGGAACTTTACTCTGTATCTAACCCCGTGCTGTACCTGTGCTGGGTGTTTGATGGGGACAGTGTAGAGGGAACTTTACTCTGTATCTAACCCCGTGCTTTACCTGTCCTGGGAGTGTTTGATGGGGACGGTGTAGAGGTAGCTTTACTCTGTATCTAACCCCGTGCTGTACCTGTCCTGGGAGTGTTTGATGGGGACAGTGTAGAGGGAGCTTTACTCTGTATCTAACCCCGTGCTGTACCTGTCCTGGGAGTGTTTGATGGGGACGGTGTAGAGGGAGCTTTACTCTGTATCTAACCCCGTGCTGTACCTGTCCTGGGAGTGTTTGATGGGGACGGTGTAGAGGGAGCTTTACTCTGTATCTAACCCCGTGCTGTACCTGTCCTGGGAGTGTTTGATGGGGACGGTGTAGAGGGAGCTTTACTCTGTATCTAACCCCATGCTGTACCTGTCCTGGGAGTGTTTGATGGGGACGGTGTAGAGGGAGCTTTACTCTGTATCTAACCCCGTGCTGTACCTGACCAGGGAGTGTCAGATGGGGACGGTGTAGAAGGAGCTTTACACTGTATCTAACCCCGTGCTGTATCTGTCCTGGGAGTGTTTGATGGGGACGGTGCAGAGGGAGCTTTACTCTGTATCTAACCCCGTGCTGTATCTGCCCTGGGAGTGTTTGATGGGGACGGTGTAGAGGGAACTTTACTCTGTATCTAACCCCGTGCTGTACCCGTGCTGGGTGTTTGATGGGGACGGTGTAGAGGGAACTTTACTCTGTATCTAACCCCGTGCTTTACCTGTCCTGGGAGTGTTTGATGGGGACGGTGTAGAGGGAGTTTTACTCTGCATCTAACGCCATGCTGTACCTGTCCTGGGAGTGTTTGATGGTGACGGTGAAGAGGGAGCTTTACCCTGTATCTAACCCCTTGCTGTACCTGTCCTGGGAGTGTTTGATGGGGACGGTGTAGAGGGAGCTTTACTCTGTATCTAACCCTGTGCTGTACCTGTCCTGGGAGTGTTTGATGGGGACGGTGTAGAGGGAGCTTTACTCTGTATCTAACCCCGTGCTGTACCTGTCCTGGGAGTGTTTGATGGGGACAGTGTAGAGGGAGCTTTACTCTGTACCTAACCCCGTGCTGTACCTGTCCTGGGAGTGTTTGATGGGGACGGTGTAGAGGGAGCTTTACTCTGTATCTAACCCCGTGCTGTACCTGTCCTGGGAGTGTTTGATGGGGACGGTGTAGAGGGAACTTTACTCTGTATCTAACCCCGTGCTGTACCTGTCCTGGGAGAGTTTGATGGGGACGGTGTAGAGGGAGCTTTACTCTGTATCTAACCCCGTGCTGTACCTGTCCTGGGAGTGTTTGATGGGGACAGTGTAGAGAGAGCTTTACTCTGTATCTAACCCTGTGCTGTACCTGTCCTGGGAGTGTTTGTTGGGGACGGTGTAGAGGGAGCTTTACTCTGTATCTAACCCCGTGCTTTACCTGTCCTGGGAGTGTTTGATGGGGACGGTGTAGAGGGAGCTTTACTCTGTATCTAACCCCGTGTTGTACCTGTCCTGGGAGTGTTTGATGGGGACGGTGTAGAGGGAGCTTTACTCTGTATCTAACACCGTGCTGTACCTGTCCTTTGAGTGTTTGATGGGGACGGTGTAGAGGGAGCTTTACTCTGTATCTAACCGCGTGCAGTACCTGTCCTGGGATTGTTTGATGGGGACAGTGTAGAGGGAGCTTTACTCTGTATCTAACACCGTGCTGTACCTGTCCTGGGAGTGTTTGATGGGGACAGTGTAGAGGGAGCTTTTCTCTGTATCTAACCCCGTGCTGTACCTGTCCTGGGAGTGTTTGATGGGGAGGGTGTAGAGGGAGATTTACTCTGTATCTAACCCCGTGCTGTACCTGTCCTGGGAGTGTTTGATGGGGACGTTGTAGAGGGAGCTTTACTCTGTATCTAACCCCGTGCTGTACCTGTCCTGGGAGTGTTTGATGGGGACAGTGTAGAGGGAGCTTTACTCTGTATCTAACCACGTGCTGTACCTGTCCTGGGAGTGTTTGTTGTGGGACGGTGTAGAGGGAGCTTTACTCTGTATCTAACCCCGTGCTGTACCTGTCCTGGGAGTGTTTGATGGGGACAGTGTAGAGGGAGCTTTACTCTGTATCGAACCCCGAGCTGTACCTGTCCTGGTAGTGTTTGATGGAGACAGTGTAGAGGGAGCTTTACTCTGTATCTAACCCCATGCTGTACCTGTCCTGGGAGTGTTTGATGGGGACGGTGTAGAGGGAGCTTTACTCTGTATCTAACCCCATGCTGTACCTGTCCTGGGAGTGTTTGATGGGGACGGTGTAGAGGGAGCTTTACTCTGTATCTAACCCCGTGCTGTACCTGACCAGGGAGTGTTTGATGGGGACGGTGTAGAGGGAGCTTTACTCTGTATCTAACCCCGTGCTGTATCTGTCCTGGGAGTGTTTGATGGGGACGGTGCAGAGGGAGCTTTACTCTGTATCTAACCCCGTGCTGTATCTGCCCTGGGAGTGTTTGATGGGGACGGTGTAGAGGGAACTTTACTCTGTATCTAACCCCGTGCTGTACCCGTGCTGGGTGTTTGATGGGGACGGTGTAGAGGGAACTTTACTCTGTATCTAACCCCGTGCTTTACCTGTCCTGGGAGTGTTTGATGGGGACGGTGTAGAGGGAGTTTTACTCTGCATCTAACGCCGTGCTGTACCTGTGCTGGGAGTGTTTGATGGGGACGGTGTAGAGGGAACTTTACTCTGTATCTAATCTCGTGCTGTACCTGTCCTGGGAGTGTTTGCCTGGGACGGTGTAGAGGGAGATTTACTCTGTATCTAACCCCGTGCTGTACCTGTCCTGGGAGTGTTTGATGGGGACGGTGTAGAGGGAACTTTACTCTGTATCTAACCCCGTGCTGTACCTGTCCTGGGAGTGTTTGTTGGGGACGTTGTAGAGGGAGTTTTACTCTGCATCTAACCCCGTGCTGTACCTGTCCTGGGAGAGTTTGATGGGGACGGTGTAGAGGGAGCTTTAGTCTGTATCTAACGCCGTGCTGTACCTGTCCTGGGAGTGTTTGATGGGGACGGTGTAGAGGGAACTTTACTCTGTATCTAATCTCGTGCGGTACCTGTCCTGGGAGTGTTTGTTGGGGACGGTGTAGAGGGAACTTTACTCTGTATCTAACCCCGTGCTTTACTTGTCCTGGGAGTGTTTGATGGGGACGGTGTAGAGGGAGTTTTACTCTGCATCTGACGCCGTGCTGTACCTGTCCTGGGAGTGTTTGATGGGGACGGTGCAGAGGGAACTTTACTCTGTATCTAATCTCGTGCTGTACCTGTCCTGGGAGTGTTTGTTGGGGACGGTGTAGAGGGAGTTTTACTCTGCATCTAACGCTGTGCTGTACCTGTCCTGGGAGAGTTTGATGGGGACGGTGTAGAGGGAACTTTACTCTGTATCTAACCCCGTGCTGTACCTGTCCTGGGAGTGTTTGATGGGGACGGTGTAGAGGGAGCTTTACTCTGTATCTAACCGCGTGCTGTACCTGTCCTGGGAGTGTTTGATGGGGACAGTGTAGAGGGAGCTTTACTCTGTATCTAACCACGTGCTGTACCTGTACTGGGAGTGTTTGATGTGGGACGGTGTAGAGGGAGCTTTACTCTGTATCTAACCCCGTGCTGTACCTGTCCTGGGAGTGTTTGATGGGGACAGTGTAGAGGGAGCTTTACTCTGTATCGAACACCGAGCTGTACCTGTCCTGGGAGTGTTTGATGGAGACAGTGTAGAGGGAGCTTTACTCTGTATCTAACCCCGTGCTGCACCTGTCCTGGGAGTGTTTGATGGGGACGGTGTAGAGGGAGCTTTACTCTGTATCTAACCCCATGCTGTACCTGTCCTGGGAGTGTTTGATGGGGACGGTGTAGAGGCAGCTTTACTCTGTATCTAACCCCGTGCTGTACCTGTCCTTTGAGTGTTTGATGGGGATGGTGTAGAGGGAGCTTTACTCTGTATCTAACCCCGTGCTGTACCTGTCCTGGGAGTGTTTGATGGGGACAGTGTAGAGGGAGCTTTACTCTGTATCTAACCACGTGCTGTACCTGTCCTGGGAGTGTTTGATGTGGGACAGTGTAGAGGGAGCTTTACTCCGTATCTAACCCCGTGCTGTACCTGTCCTGGGAGTGTTTGATGGGGACAGTGTAGAGGGAGCTTTACTCTGTATCGAACCCCGAGCTGTACCTGTCCTGGGAGTGTTTGATGGAGACAGTGTAGAGGGAATTTACTCTGTATCTAACCCCGTGCTGCACCTGTCCTGGGAGTGTTTGATGGGGACGGTGTAGAGGGAGCTTTACTCTGTATCTAACCCCGTGCTTTACCTGTCCTGGGAGTGTTTGATGGGGACGGTGTAGAGGGAATTTACTCTGTATCTAACCCCGTGCTGTACCTGTGCTGGGTGTTTGATGGGGACAGTGTAGAGGGAACTTTACTCTGTATCTAACACCGTGCTTTACCTGTCCTGGGAGTGTTTGATGGGGACGGTGTAGAGGGAGCTTTACTCTGTATCTAACCCCGTGCTGTACCTGTCCTGGGAGTGTTTGATGGGGACAGTGTAGAGGGAGCTTTACTCTGTATCTAACCCCGTGCTGTACCTGTCCTGGGAGTGTTTGATGGGGATGGTGTAGAGGGAGCTTTACTCTGTATCTAACCCCGTGCTGTACCTGTCCTGGGAGTGTTTGATGGGGACGGTGTAGAGGGAGCTTTACTCTGTATCTAACCCCGTGCTGTACCTGTCCTGGGAGTGTTTGTTGGGGATGGTGTAGAGGGAGCTTTACTCTGTATCTAACCCCGTGCTGTACCTGTCCTGGGAGTGTTTGATGGGGACAGTGTAGAGGGAGCTTTCCTCTGTATCTAACCCCGTGCTGTACCTGTCCTGGGAGTGTTTGATGGGGACGGTGTAGAGGGAGTTTTACTCTGCATCTAACGCCATGCTGTACCTGTCCTTGGAGTGTTTGATGGGGACGGTGCAGAGGGAACTTTACTCTGTATCTAATCTCGTGCTGTACCTGTCCTGGGAGTGTTTGTTGGGGACGGTGTAGAGGGAACTTTACTCTGTATCTAACCCCGTGCTTTACTTGTCCTGGGAGTGTTTGATGGGGACGGTGTAGAGGGAGTTTTACTCTGCATCTAACGCCATGCTGTACCTGTCCTGGGAGTGTTTGATGGTGACGGTGTAGAGGGAGCTTTACCCTGTATCTAACCCCTTGCTGTACCTGTCCTGGGAGTGTTTGATGGGGACGGTGTAGAGGGAGCTTTACTCTGTATCTAACCCTGTGCTGTACCTGTCCTGGGAGTGTTTGATGGGGACGGTGTAGAGGGAGCTTTACTCTGTATCTAACCCCGTGCTGTACCTGTCCTGGGAGTGTTTGATGGGGACAGTGTAGAGGGAGCTTTACTCTGTACCTAACCCCGTGCTGTACCTGTCCTGGGAGTGTTTGATGGGGACGGTGTAGAGGGAGCTTTACTCTGTATCTAACCCCGTGCTGTACCTGTCCTGGGAGTGTTTGATGGGGACGGTGTAGAGGGAACTTTACTCTGTATCTAACCCCGTGCTGTACCTGTCCTGGGAGAGTTTGATGGGGACGGTGTAGAGGGAGCTTTACTCTGTATCTAACCCCGTGCTGTACCTGTCCTGGGAGTGTTTGATGGGGACAGTGTAGAGAGAGCTTTACTCTGTATCTAACCCTGTGCTGTACCTGTCCCGGGAGTGTTTGTTGGGGACGGTGTAGAGGGAGCTTTACTCTGTATCTAACCCCGTGCTTTAGCTGTCCTGGGAGTGTTTGATGGGGACGGTGTAGAGGGAGCTTTACTCTGTATCTAACCCCGTGTTGTACCTGTCCTGGGAGTGTTTGATGGGGACGGTGTAGAGGGAGCTTTACTCTGTATCTAACACCGTGCTGTACCTGTCCTTTGAGTGTTTGATGGGGACGGTGTAGAGGGAGCTTTACTCTGTATCTAACCGCGTGCAGTACCTGTCCTGGGATTGTTTGATGGGGACAGTGTAGAGGGAGCTTTACTCTGTATCTAACCCCGTGCTGTACCTGTCCTGGGAGTGTTTGATGGGGACAGTGTAGAGGGAGCTTTTCTCTGTATCTAACCCCGTGCTGTACCTGTCCTGGGAGTGTTTGATGGGGAGGGTGTAGAGGGAGATTTACTCTGTATCTAACCCCGTGCTGTACCTGTCCTGGGAGTGTTTGATGGGGACGTTGTAGAGGGAGCTTTACTCTGTATCTAACCCCGTGCTGTACCTGTCCTGGGAGTGTTTGATGGGGACAGTGTAGAGGGAGCTTTACTCTGTATCTAACCACGTGCTGTACCTGTCCTGGGAGTGTTTGTTGTGGGACGGTGTAGAGGGAGCTTTACTCTGTATCTAACCCCGTGCTGTACCTGTCCTGGGAGTGTTTGATGGGGACAGTGTAGAGGGAGCTTTACTCTGTATCGAACCCCGAGCTGTACCTGTCCTGGTAGTGTTTGATGGAGACAGTGTAGAGGGAGCTTTACTCTGTATCTAACCCCATGCTGTACCTGTCCTGGGAGTGTTTGATGGGGACGGTGTAGAGGGAGCTTTACTCTGTATCTAACCCCATGCTGTACCTGTCCTGGGAGTGTTTGATGGGGACGGTGTAGAGGGAGCTTTACTCTGTATCTAACCCCGTGCTGTACCTGACCAGGGAGTGTTTGATGGGGACGGTGTAGAGGGAGCTTTACTCTGTATCTAACCCCGTGCTGTATCTGTCCTGGGAGTGTTTGATGGGGACGGTGCAGAGGGAGCTTTACTCTGTATCTAACCCCGTGCTGTATCTGCCCTGGGAGTGTTTGATGGGGACGGTGTAGAGGGAACTTTACTCTGTATCTAACCCCGTGCTGTACCCGTGCTGGGTGTTTGATGGGGACGGTGTAGAGGGAACTTTACTCTGTATCTAACCCCGTGCTTTACCTGTCCTGGGAGTGTTTGATGGGGACGGTGTAGAGGGAGTTTTACTCTGCATCTAACGCCGTGCTGTACCTGTGCTGGGAGTGTTTGATGGGGACGGTGTAGAGGGAACTTTACTCTGTATCTAATCTCGTGCTGTACCTGTCCTGGGAGTGTTTGCCTGGGACGGTGTAGAGGGAGATTTACTCTGTATCTAACCCCGTGCTGTACCTGTCCTGGGAGTGTTTGATGGGGACGGTGTAGAGGGAACTTTACTCTGTATCTAACCCCGTGCTGTACCTGTCCTGGGAGTGTTTGTTGGGGACGTTGTAGAGGGAGTTTTACTCTGCATCTAACCCCGTGCTGTACCTGTCCTGGGAGAGTTTGATGGGGACGGTGTAGAGGGAGCTTTAGTCTGTATCTAACGCCGTGCTGTACCTGTCCTGGGAGTGTTTGATGGGGACGGTGTAGAGGGAACTTTACTCTGTATCTAATCTCGTGCGGTACCTGTCCTGGGAGTGTTTGTTGGGGACGGTGTAGAGGGAACTTTACTCTGTATCTAACCCCGTGCTTTACTTGTCCTGGGAGTGTTTGATGGGGACGGTGTAGAGGGAGTTTTACTCTGCATCTGACGCCGTGCTGTACCTGTCCTGGGAGTGTTTGATGGGGACGGTGCAGAGGGAACTTTACTCTGTATCTAATCTCGTGCTGTACCTGTCCTGGGAGTGTTTGTTGGGGACGGTGTAGAGGGAGTTTTACTCTGCATCTAACGCTGTGCTGTACCTGTCCTGGGAGAGTTTGATGGGGACGGTGTAGAGGGAACTTTACTCTGTATCTAACCCCGTGCTGTACCTGTCCTGGGAGTGTTTGATGGGGACGGTGTAGAGGGAGCTTTACTCTGTATCTAACCGCGTGCTGTACCTGTCCTGGGAGTGTTTGATGGGGACAGTGTAGAGGGAGCTTTACTCTGTATCTAACCACGTGCTGTACCTGTACTGGGAGTGTTTGATGTGGGACGGTGTAGAGGGAGCTTTACTCTGTATCTAACCCCGTGCTGTACCTGTCCTGGGAGTGTTTGATGGGGACAGTGTAGAGGGAGCTTTACTCTGTATCGAACACCGAGCTGTACCTGTCCTGGGAGTGTTTGATGGAGACAGTGTAGAGGGAGCTTTACTCTGTATCTAACCCCGTGCTGCACCTGTCCTGGGAGTGTTTGATGGGGACGGTGTAGAGGGAGCTTTACTCTGTATCTAACCCCATGCTGTACCTGTCCTGGGAGTGTTTGATGGGGACGGTGTAGAGGCAGCTTTACTCTGTATCTAACCCCGTGCTGTACCTGTCCTTTGAGTGTTTGATGGGGATGGTGTAGAGG
This sequence comes from Isurus oxyrinchus, assembly GCA_026770705.1. Lineage (NCBI taxonomy): Eukaryota > Metazoa > Chordata > Chondrichthyes > Lamniformes > Lamnidae > Isurus > Isurus oxyrinchus. The sequence goes on from JANJGN010003041.1 coordinate 37,754, forward strand.
GAGCTTTACTCTGTATCTAACCCCGTGCTGTACCTGTCCTGGGAGTGTTTGATGGGGACAGTGTAGAGGGAGCTTTACTCTGTATCTAACCACGTGCTGTACCTGTCCTGGGAGTGTTTGATGTGGGACAGTGTAGAGGGAGCTTTACTCGTATCTAACCCCGTGCTGTACCTGTCCTGGGAGTGTTTGATGGGGACAGTGTAGAGGGAGCTTTACTCTGTATCGAACCCCGAGCTGTACCTGTCCTGGGAGTGTTTGATGGAGACAGTGTAGAGGGAATTTACTCTGTATCTAACCCCGTGCTGCACCTGTCCTGGGAGTGTTTGATGGGGACGGTGTAGAGGGAGCTTTACTCTGTATCTAACCCCGTGCTGTACCTGTCCTGGGAGTGTTTGATGGGGACGGTGTAGAGGGAACTTTACTCTGTATCTAACCCCGTGCTGTACCTGTGCTGGGTGTTTGATGGGGACAGTGTAGAGGGAACTTTACTCTGTATCTAACCCCGTGCTTTACCTGTCCTGGGAGTGTTTGATGGGGACGGGGTAGAGGGAGCTTTACTCTGTATCTAACCCCGTGCTGTACCTGTCCTGGGAGTGTTTGATGGGGACAGTGTAGAGGGAGCTTTACTCTGTATCTAACCCCGTGCTGTACCTGTCCTGGGAGTGTTTGATGGGGATGGTGTAGAGGGAGCTTTACTCTGTATCTAACCCCGTGCTGTACCTGTCCTGGGAGTGTTTGATGGGGACGGTGTAGAGGGAGCTTTACTCTGTATCTATCCCCGTGCTGTACCTGTCCTGGGAGTGTTTGATGGGGATGGTGTAGAGGGAGCTTTACTCTGTATCTAACCCCGTGCTGTACCTGTCCTGGGAGTGTTTGATGGGGACAGTGTAGAGGGAGCTTTCCTCTGTATCTAACCCCGTGCTGTACCTGTCCTGGGAGTGTTTGATGGGGACGGTGTAGAGGGAGTTTTACTCTGCATCTAACGCCATGCTGTACCTGTCCTTGGAGTGTTTGATGGGGACGGTGCAGAGGGAACTTTACTCTGTATCTAACCCCGTGCTTTACTTGTCCTGGGAGTGTTTGATGGGGACGGTGTAGAGGGAGTTTTACTCTGCATCTGACGCCGTGCTGTACCTGTCCTGGGACTGTTTGATGGGGACAGTGTAGAGGGAGCTTTCCTCTGTATCTAACCCCGTGCTGTACCTGTCCTGGGAGTGTTTGATGGGGACAGTGTAGAGGGAGCTTTCCTCTGTATCTAACCCCGTGCTGTACCTGTCCTGGGAGTGTTTGATGGGGACGGTGTAGAGGGAGTTTTACTCTGCATCTAACGCCATGCTGTACCTGTCCTTGGAGTGTTTGATGGGGACGGTGCAGAGGGAACTTTACTCTGTATCTAACCCCGTGCTTTACTTGTCCTGGGAGTGTTTGATGGGGACGGTGTAGAGGGAGTTTTACTCTGCATCTGACGCCGTGCTGTACCTGTCCTGGGACTGTTTGATGGGGACAGTGTAGAGGGAGATTTACTCTGTATCTAACCCCGTGCTGTACCTGTCCTGGGAGTGTTTGATGGGGACAGTGTAGAGGGAGCTTTACTCTGTATCTAACCCCGTGCTGTACCTGTCCTGGGAGTGTTTGATGGGGATGGTGTAGAGGGAGCTTTACTCTGTATCTAACCCCGTGCTGTACCTGTCCTGGGAGTGTTTGATGGGGACAGTGTAGAGGGAGCTTTACTCTGTATCTAACCCCATGCTGTACCTGTCCTGGGAGTTTTTGATGGGGGCGGTGTAGAGGGAGTTTTACTCTGTATCTAACGCCTTGCTGTACCTGTCCTGGGAGTGTTTGATGGGGACGGTGTAGAGGGAACTTTACTCTGTATCTAACCTCGTGCTGTACCTGTCCTGGGAGTGTTTGTTGGGGGACGGTGTAGAGGGAACTTCACTCTTTATCTAACCCCGTGCTTTACCTGTCCTGGGAGTGTTTGATGGGGATGGTGTAGAGGGAGTTTTACTCTGCATCTAACGCCGTGCTGTACCTGTCCTGGGAGAGTTTGATGGGGACGGTGTAGAGGGAGCTTTACTCTGTATCTAACCCCGTGCTGTACCTGTCCTGGGAGTGTTTGATGGGGACAGTGTAGAGAGAGCTTTACTCTGTATCTAACCCCGTGCTGTACCTCTCCTGGGAGTGTTTGATGGGGACAGTGTAGAGGGAGCTTTACTCTGTATCTAACCCCGTGCTGTACCTGTCCTTTGAGTGTTTGATGGGGACGGTGTACAGGGAGCTTTACTCTGTATCTTACCCTGTGCTGTACCTGTCCTGGGAGTGTTTGTTGCGGACGGTGTAGAGGGAACTTTACTCTGTATCTAACCCCGTGCTTTACCTGTCCTGGGAGTGTTTGATGGGGACAGTGTAGAGGGAGCTTTACTCTGTATCTAACCCCGTGCTGTACCTGTCCTGGGAGTGTTTGATGGGGACGGTGTAGAGGGAGTTTTACTCTCTATCTAACCCCGTGCTGTACTTGTACTTTGAGTGTTTGATGGGGACGGTGTAGATGGAGCTTTACTCTGTATCTAATCCCGTGCTGTACCTGTCCTGGGAGTGTTTGATGGGGACAGTGTAGAGGGAGCTTTACTCTGTATCTAACCCCGTGCTCTACCTGTCCTGGGAGTGTTTGATGGAGACAGTGTAGAGGGAGCTTTACTCTGTATCTAACCTCGTGCTGTACCTGTCCTGGGAGTGTTTGATGGGGACAGTGTAGAGGGAGATTTACTCTGTATCTAACCCCGTGCTGTACCTGTCCTGGGAGTGTTTGATGGGGACAGTGTAGAGGGAGCTTTACTCTGTATCTAACCCCGTGCTGTACCTGTCCTGGGAGTGTTTGATGGGGACAGTGTAGAGGGAGATTTACTCTGTATCTAACCCCGTGCTGTACCTGTCCTGGGAGTGTTTGATGGGGACGGTGTAGAGTGAGCTTTACTCTGTATCTAACCCCATGCTGTACCTGTCCTGGGCGTGTTTGATGGGGACGGGTGTAGAGGGAACTTTACTCTGTATCTAACCCCGTGCTGTACCTGTCCTGGGAGTGTTTGATGGGGACAGTGTAGATGGAGCTTCACTCTGTATCTAACCCCGTGCTTTACCTGTCCTGGGAGTGTTTGATGGGACGGTGTAGAGGGAGTTTTACTCTGCATCTAACGCTGTGCTGTACCTGTCCTGGGAGAGTTTGATGGGGACGGTGTAGAGGGAGCTTTACTCCGTATCTAACCCCGTGCTGTACCTGTCCTGGGAGTGTTTGATGGGGACAGTGTAGAGAGAGCTTTACTCTGTATCTAACCCCGTGCTGTACCTGTCCTGGGAGTGTTTGATGGGGACAGTGTAGAGGGAGCTTTACTCTGTATCTAACCCCGTGCTGTACCTGTCCTTTGAGTGTTTGATGGGGACGGTGTAGAGGGAGCTTTACTCTGTATCTAACCCCGTGCTGTACCTGTCCTGGGAGTGTTTGATGGGGACGGTGTACAGGGAGCTTTACTCTGTATCTTACCCTGTGCTGTACCTGTCCTGGGAATGTTTGTTGCGGACGGTGTAGAGGGAACTTTACTCTGTATCTAACCCCGTGCTTTACCTGTCCTGGGAGTGTTTGATGGGGACGGTGTAGAGGGAGCTTTACTCTGTATCTAACCCCGTGCTGTACCTGTCCTGGGAGTGTTTGATGGGGACGGTGTAGAGGGAGCTTTACTCTGTATCTAACCGCGTGCTGTACCTGTCCTGGGAGTGTTTGATGGGGGACAGTGTAGAGGGAGCTTTACTCTGTATCTAACCCCGTGCTGTAGCTGTCCTGGGAGTGTTTGATGGGGAGGGTGTAGAGGGAGCTTTACTCTGTATCTCACCCCGTGCTGTACCTGTCCTGGGAGTGTTTGATGGGGACAGTGTAGAGGGAGCTTTACTCTGTATCTATCCCCGTGCTGTACCTGTCCTGGGAGTGTTTGATGGAGACAGTGTAGAGGGAGCTTTACTCTGTATCTAACCTTGTGCTGTACCTGTCCTGGGAATGTTTGATGGGGACAGTGTAGAGGGAGATTTACTCTGTATCTAACCCCGTGCTGTACCTGTCCTGGGAGTGTTTGATGGGGACAGTGTAGAGGGAGCTTTACTCTGTATCTAACCCCGTGCTGTACCTGTCCTGGGAGTGTTTGATGGGGACGGTGCAGAGGGAGCTTTACTCTGTATCTAACCCTGTGCTGTACCTGTCCTGGGAGTGTTTGATGGGGACGGTGTAGAGGGAGCTTTACTCTGTATCTAACCCCGTGCTGTACCTGTCCTGGGAGTGTTTGATGGGGGACGGTGTAGAGGGAGCTTTACTCTGTATCTACCCCCGTGCTGTACCTGTCCTGGGAGTGTTTGATGGGACAGTGTAGAGGGAGCTTTACTCTGTATCTAACCTGTGCTGTAACTGTCCTGGGAGTGTTTGATGGGGACGGTGTAGAGGGAGCTTTACTCTGTATCTAACCCCCGTGCTGTACCTGTCCTGGGAGTGTTTGATGGGGACGGTGTAGAGGGAGCTTTACTCTGTATCTAACCCCGTGCTGTACCTGTCCTGGGAGTGTTTGATGGGGACAGTGTAGAGGGAGCTTTACTCTGTATCTAACCCTGTGCTGTAACTGTCCTGGGAATGTTTGATGGGGGACGGTGTAGAGGGAGCTTTACTCTGTATCTAACCCCGTGCTGTACCTGTCCTGGGAGTGTTTGATGG